>JAFBJR010000160.1:5586887-5892613 GCA_016785285.1 Brachirus orientalis | reverse complement strand
CGCCCCCCCCCCCCCCCCATGACTTAAGCTTATTTATCCTTCCTGTCACACACTCCTGTTCTCAAAACAGCCTGACTGGTGCAGATGGATTTTGACAGAAGGCCTCTGTCTGCTCACGCGTCTGTGAATCACCTCCACTGTATGAATGTCAGAGCGTTTGCCGCTGCCACTTTGTCAGACTTTCAAAGCTCAGACTTTAAGAAGAGACGTTTCCTTTTCTCCGACGGAAGAAGCAGGTGACCATAAAGAGACGAGCTGAATGTTAAATCGTGATGAAAACCCAACTCCGGGGGGAGGGGGGGGAGAGAGAGACGGGGAGCTCAGATCTTTAATTTAAATGTGGCGACAAAGTGTGAGCTTCAGCTGTCAAACGACGACACGCAGCAAGCAGAATAAATCGTAAGAGGATTCAAAGCGGGGGAAAACCCTTTCTCTACGTCAGTGTGAAAGGAATCAAGTGAAAAGGAGCAAAAATCAAAACGCTCTGTGAAAAAAGTAAAAAGCGTCAAAGCAGAACCTCAAAAGAGAAGTCAGTCAAAGTCTTATTGATGTAATTTATTTAATATTAGAACCAGGGGGACAGAAAATAAATGAAAATGGACGCCTGTCTGTGTAACTGTTATTGGTGATGGCATGTTTGTTACCCTTAGTTGTCATGACTGTTCTGTGTTGGTCTAAAAAAAAAGTATCAGGGAATCAAAAGCATCACACACAAAGATATTGAAGGAAAGACTTACCTTGTTGGTTTTGACTTGAATTATGCATAAGTACAAATTTCTGTGAAACAAATCCTCAATATGTGACCCAGTTAACAACCGGAATCTTCTGTGGACTGATTTTCATTTTATAACTTCCACAGTGTTTCTCTTTTTAAAGATTGCCACACGAGACTGCAATGACAATGGTGACATACTGACAGTTCTGTGTCTTATTTCTTTTACATTATCTTTGTTCATTTTTGCCTTGTTTTGCTTCATTCCTACATATTTGGAAATCAAAATCATTTATGTTGAATTCTATTTCTATAGAATTCAACATAAATGATAGTAACAGACTAGTTGGAGTGTAACTGAACTTCCACTCATCTATCAATAACTTTTTGATGTTACAATTATTAGTCTCTTTTTTTGCTGGGATCACTAGTGAAGTATGGACTTCTTAACGTAATATTATACATAATATAAAAATTATAATTATTAGTTCTGTGTTTTTCTGTAATGTGCCAGACTAAGAACTGACTTTCCTACAGAAACAGCCAGTCTATGGTGTGTTTAATGAATTTAATCTTGAAAATATTAACCTCAAATCATTGTTACTGTTTGTATTTTGGTGAAAAACACAAATTATACCAATATTTTTTTAAATAAATGTCATTGCAACTGTATTTTTACTATCTCTTCCCTTGACAAGTCTTGAATCAACCAATGAGGAAAAACATACTTTTTTTTTTAATATTCTATGTAAGGAAATGGAATTCTGTCGTGATATTTTCAAGAAATCCCCATCTTTTAAAAAGGGCAAAACAAATCTTGCAGTATCTCTGTCAAAACTCATCAAAATTAAACAAAATTTCAAATTAAATAATTAAATAATTTCAGTTGCTGGGAGTGGTAAAAACGCAGGTGACAAAGTGTTTAAACCTTGGTGGAGGTCTTGGGGTCTCCGTGCGCCCTCATTTGTACCTGTGATGGTGTGAATCCAGACATCCTGAAGGCGGAGTGGACCAGAGGAACCTCGTCCTTCAGCAGCATTTCCACGTAATGAGCAGTGCACCAGTAAACAGGAGAGATTCCTGACTCAGCAGCTGCAGGAACCCGGACCTGTCACGACAAAGCACCGGGGCGTTTAATCTTCATTTCTGAATACTTTTGCATTAACCGTGGAGTAATTTATATTCAAATGGTGTTGGATTTGGTGGAGGTGAATTTGAAACACACACACAAAAACAGCAAATACTAAAGTCCTTTAATTATATGTGTTTTCCCCCATTGCCGCAGAAATCCATCACGTCGGTGTCGGCCGGAGAAGAGGATTCACACTCAGTCCAGTCCCACTGAGCCGTAACCGGTTCAGACGAGAGAAGACAAGATGACAGAGGTGAGGATGATGACAGCAAAACTTCATCTCAGCACTTCGGTCCTCCCCAGCAATTTAAAGCACCTGAAAGTGGACTTCATTTCAGACTCCCCCCCCCCCCCCCCAGCCCCCCCCCCCCCCCCTCTGCTGAACTATTCCTCCTCCTCCGTTTATCTCTACCTCTGCCTCAGTCGCCTTCCAGCTTGAACTCTTCCTCTTCCTCTCTCAAAGTTTCTCATCACATTGGAAAACAAAGAGAGCCAAAGTCAAGCTACAAAAACATTGTTATTATCCATCATCATCATCACTTCTGAAGAAGTTCAGTACTGTGCATAAGTCTCAGGCCGCCACCAGCTTTGTTGTTTTTATGTCACTTTTGTGATCGTCAGCGTTCAGATTGAAAAGATGTGACTAAAAGTCAGTCTTCTACTATATGATCGACCTGTCAGTGAGTTGAACTTGTGCAACACGTGTATGTAATGCTCCAACATGTCTGGAGTAAACCAGGTATAATAGACCTTTTTCACAGCAGCTATTTGTTGGCATGAAATAGTAGGAGAAACACAGGTTTGACCAATAACATTAGGGTTCCATTCCAGGTTTTAAAGAGCCATGGTTGTGTTATTGTAGGTCACACTAAATATTTGATATTATAGAAGCATTTTTGTATGTTTGTTTTTTCTGAAAAAGATGTTATTTTCAAACTGCATATGTTTTTCTCCATATTTTCAGGATGTGTTCCACTAATTAGAGCACTGCTAAAACAATAAATCTAATGGTGGCCTAAGACTTATGCACAGTATGTATATCACAGATGGACACATTAAAGCTGGGGTAAGCAACACATTTTTGTTATTACTGTGCAATGATATTACAACCTAAATTACGTAATCTGAGAGAAAACTGGACTTCTGCACAGGGTGTCCAGGCGTCCCCTTGTCCCACATATTGAGACAATGTCCCACATTTAAATTGGTTCCGGACGGTCCACATCATATCAATCAGTCAGCCTTGTTTTTTTTGAGTCAGTCTCAAATTGTTTTGTATTTTGTAACTGGGGGTCCTATGGACTGCAAAATGAATCGTAAATTATACAGATTATACAGGTTATTGAAAAGATTTTGGAAAAAAAAAAAAAAAAAGAAGAATGGAGAAACTACTTTCAACTGTCACAGGGTTAAACAAAACCTGTGACCACAGTTACAGATATTTTATGAGATTTGTTGTTATAATTGTAAATAGTCAAAAGTATGGGGAAGTGGCATTTTCTTATTATTTTGAAAAAAAAAGCCATAGATTTTTTTACGATGGCACCAGTCATACAGTATACTTGATACAAACGGTCTTACGCTGCGTTTACCTTTGTAAGTTAAATAGACAATTCCCAAACATTTTAAACCACCTCTCATGTTGCCCCGCATTAATATTCTTGCTCTTTCTTGGGATCTGTTCAGCCTTCCTTCTGCACCGATTTTAGCCTCTGTTTACAGCATTAGAGAAATTTGGCACATGATGGGAGACTGTGACAGTTAGAGAGAGAGAGAAAATGTGCCTCCTCTTGGCTGTTCTACTGAGCGGCTTATAACAACTCTCTAAGCTGTAAAGCAACTTACAAAAAGGAAAAAAAATAAAATAGTCAGATAGTAAACGCAATAAAACCTGTCGGTTGCAAATGGCGGGATAAGTGTTAAAATGGCTGCCAGCAGAGACGGAAGGAAAAACGAATTTTACCCTCAAAACAGAAAGATCTATTGTTAAAATGAACGCCCACGCAAGTCTGCAATAATATGATAATATGCTTTGTTTTGCCGGAAGTTTGTAAACTGTCCACTCACCCGCACCAAACTCCATGGAGAAAATCTGCGTTTTTAGCTTACAGGTCATAGAAGCTATTATTCTACTGCTGTTTCATTTGGTAATTTTGTGTCACTGAGATAAAACCAGGCAATAAAAATGTAAAACGCCAACATTATATTGCACATTTGAGCTCACCGATGTCAGCAGCAGTTGATTAAACGCTCCAGCGTTAAATGTTTGTAAGATCGCAGAGTTTTTCCATGGACTTTGGTGTATAAGGAATTTACAAAAAAGCAAAACAAACTGCTGTTTCCAGTCAGAACAGGATGCTTTAACTGCCAGAAAAAACAGTGAGCATATTATTGGGATGTCACAGATTTAAGCAGGTGTAGATTTTATTAGGTGAGGCTTTTGTTAAATGGCTAAAATCTGTTTTTCCCTTCAGTTCTGACAGACATCAGGTTCATAGAAACGGCAGAGAAGTCAGAAGTATTCATAATATTTCAAATCCTTATTCAACCATACTTGAAAAAACCTGAAGCCTTTTCATTAAAATGATATTATCTTTAAATATCGACTATGTTGGTTTTGACGTGTAGTTGAGTGTTGGATTCAAACTGCTGATATTTCATGAGCAATATGTTACACAAAATTTAATCAGGCTTTGTTGTTAAACAAAGTGGTATTTATTCTATTTTATAACAGCAGTGAAAGCGTGTTTTCTAATATCTTAATCTCAGTGCAACATAGGAATAATCCCTTTTCGGGCTGCAACAATTATTTTCATAATCAATTAATCTGTCGATTCTTTTCCCAGTTAATCGAGTACTTGTTTGGTCCCTAAAATGTCATAAAATGTTGAAAAGTGTTGATTGCTGTTTCTCAGACCTGGAATTGATGATGCTTGCAAATGGTTTTTCCAAAAACCAAAATGATTACTTTTAATGATATTTTGTTGTATGGAGTAAAGGAAACTGGAAAGGATTGACATTGAAGAACCTGAAAAAGACATTAATAACGATTAATTGATTATCAAAATGGTAAGTTATTAATTTTGTAATTGATGAATCAAATAATTTAAACAAACAGCACCAGTTGCCACCGAGCAATTGTTGGGCTGCTGCTATTTGATGCCTCTGTGGTGCAACACAATGCATATTTATTTAAATCCTATTTTCACACCTTTCCGATTTTATTTTTTTTGGGTGCCTGTGTATAACCACATTACGCTGTTGCATTTGCATCACCGTTATACTCACAGACGCGTGTGTCCCTGCAGGCCAGATGAATGCGGAGGTGAGCAGAGAGGAGAGACCGAGCAGCAAACGTAGAGATCTGTCCACGTCTGCGGCCATGATGAGGAAAACTGTGGAGGCCAGCCAGTCGTGTCCTGGATAATATTCCTGCTGGGTGACTGCGGCACAGAGTTAAGGAGTGGCCACAGTGGACTGAACCTGCTGTTACACAGAAGAACAACTTTAAATGTGATGTTTCGCCTGAAAGTGGCGGCATATGTGGTTTGTAACCACTTACAGCAGAACTTTGCAGGATGTCAGAGTCATTGTGATGGTTAAATGATTAAATGTCTTGTTGTGGGGAGATTGAGGGCTGTGTCGGGGGGCAGTATCAAGGCTGCTGACCCGGAGGTCTCGCTACTATAGGCTTGGGTTTCCAATTGCTTCATTGCACCACACACAAAAACACACACACACGCACACACACCCTAGCCAGGTACCGGCTATAAGAACACGGCAGTGATAGAATTAGACGTCCATCATGGCAGAGTTGGCAAAATAGAAGCAGAGGAAGAGGAAACGACTGTCTGATCGTCAAATGGGGACAACTGAAAAACCCAGAAGCTTGCAGAATGGAAGTGGAGCCACGTACTTGCCAGGTCCATTTCCTTTGTTTGCCGGCTCTGTACATGGCCTGGGGAGGGGAGGATAAAGCAGTACACAATGGACGGATGGATGTTTATGTTGGTGTCATAAAAATAGGTACTTTGAAACTGTAGGGGGGGGGTTAGAGCTCTGTAGAGAAAAAGGCAAAAAAGCGGTTACCAACCACCCTGCCAAATTTACACAATTAAAACAGTCCCTAAGTGATGAAAAATTAGGTTTCAAATCAAGTAAAATTCAGCAACATTCTCTGCTATGATTGTCTGCAGTCGACGGCACAAATGCATTAGGAAGCGCCCAAGTCAAATTTTAAAAATGGTTGTAATTTAGTGTCTGAATTATTATAGGCGTGTTTTTTGCTGCAACGTCAGTTAAGCCAATCAGAGTTTGGCTTGACATTCCCTTGAGAAGCCAGGTTGCTTTTTAAATAGTGAATGTAATAATAATAATAAAAAAAAAAAAAAACACTGGAGAAGTGAGCGATATGCTGCTGATGACATGGATCTGCTTGTGTGCATGTAGAATAAATGCAAAAAAAAAAAAATAAATCAATCAATCACAACTGAAAATCGGTGTTTAAAAATAAGGAAGTTAGAAGTCAATGGCGATGATGCAGGAGCGCACAGTCTCACATGATGTGCAGCTGCGACGCAAATTATTGTTGTTTTACTTTACATTAAGACAACGCTGAGGAAGAGGAGGAGAAAACGTGCGCGTGGATTGTGAAGCTGCCCATGTTCTCTGTTATTTCTTTTTACATTCCATTCAAACTTAAACCATGTTTACTTCATGCATTGCTGACACAACTACTACTAAAATATTAGCATGTACACGCGACTTTTGAGCCAATAGAGCCAATAAGAAAATCCTAAAATTTCACATTTTATGAAGTGAAGCAAAATGACATTTAGGAAAACCTGTAAATGTGTTACAAAACCCTAAAAGCAAGTAGTTGAAATTTGATTTTATATCTTTGATCAATAATAAAAAAAAATGCAATGATTTACCAATTACACAGTGTAAGTCAATTGTAATTTGTGTTTTCCAGTTTAACAACTTACCAAAAATTCTTATACATTTGCATCCCTGATTAATCTGATTCTTACTTTTTAATCAAAATTCATCAAAAAAATGTGTCCCTGTACTTCTGCGACACTAGATAAATATTGAAGTATTTAGTATGGATACAGAACTGTGTCATCATTATACACCAGTAACAAATGTTTTAATATAACAGATCACTGTATGTATCTCTGAAACAGATGATACATGATAAAGAATAAATAATAAAGCAGAGGCACATTTTTATTTCATCGTCACTCACTTTCAACTTGAAAAAGCCCAAAACACTGAGCTCATTAAACAAAGAATCCCCCCTTTAAAATAATTGTGTGAACTACTTTGTTATTTAAACCTAACTTAAGATAAAAATGTGCCATACAAATACGTTTGAAAAGGATTAAATAGTTATAGAGATGATCTGGTCTATGGTCTTGTGAGGGTATTTTGTTTAGCATGAGTGTGTGTTGTTTTGTACAACCGTATGATTGCATTTTTGTATTACAACAAATATAATTCTATTTATACGGCGCCTTTTGTAAAGAGAGTTGACAAAGTGACTAGATTAATGGAAGCCAAATAACGTGGCAGACAAGAAACAAACAAACCCAACAACAAGACATAAAAAGTACAACAATATTGGTAATAAAAGATTTAAATTGATGAATGAAACAATTAAAAACAAAGGTTTAGAGTTCAGGATAATTGTAGGATTGTGTTCTGTGTGGTTTTGGTTTGTAGGGCTGTGTTTTTGTATTGTTTAACATAACAGTGTTTCATCCTACTCATTGCCTTGGTTTAAACTTTGATATCACAATTGCAATATATATATATATGTGTGTGTGTGTGTGTGTGTGTGTGTGTGTGTGTGTGTGTGTGTGTGTGTATATATATATATATATATATAGTGTCTTGCATGAAATTTAACCCCAGTCTTTCTATATAGAAATTATTGTAAATGTTATTTAAAAGTTATTTTAATCTATATTTGTGCTGTTGTACCTGTTTTAATCCACTCACATTTCTCTAAAAGGACACTTCATTGTTACAGAAACATAATACTTATGTATGTAGCTGACGTTCCAGAGACAATTTCACAAACACCTTCCTCGTGTTTGCTCAAATGTCAGTGTCGCCTTTGTGCCGTTGCTCCTTTACAAGCAAAATGCCAGATTGTGAAGACACATTGTTCATTACTTGGCGTTTTAATGCTCTGTTGTTTTGTACAAAGGACATTTGCTGCAGAAGGGGAAGCTTATCAGCTGCTGTTTGGGATAAGAGAAGTATGAAGTGCTCAGTCTGACTCAGACTGAGAGAGAAAATATTTGTTTTGTAATAAGAAGGGCATTATCTGTCCCTCCATGTGTTCAGTCACACTATATCATTTACACAGAATGTTTAAGCTTTTAATACTTTTAGTAAAGTTAGGCTTTCTTCTCTATATAAAGTATAAGCTTGTATTTTAATAAATGTACACAAAGTAACTACATAACAGATTAGAAAAGAAAAATAGAGTATGCATGACTTAAAAAAAAGGTTAATAAATCAATATTTACAATCAAAACTCTTGATTTTCTGAATGTTAGTTACTTTCAGCATTGTTATTATACAGTAGCTTATTTAACATACAATTTATATAGAAGTGACATTTTTATCAACCTATTCTGATTATGTTGTTTTTAATGTATTTAAAGGTAGTCAAAGAAAATGTCAGAGTGAATGTACAGCTACATTATCTCTCACTGCTGTCTCTATTTAAAAAAAAGGATACTGAGCTCTGAAGAAGTCTTAATTCTGCGTGAAGACAAGAAGATCTTCAGGTGTTTCATTAGCAGCGCCAAGTCGTCGGCAGCGCCGTCTTCTAGTAAGCTCAGGTATCTGCCGTACCTGTGAATAAAACACAGTCTGCCAAATTCACAAATTACGGCTTATTCTTCTGCGAAACCACGTCCACCGTCTGACTCTTCAGACTAAAAGACTCGGTGCTTTATAGGAATCGGTCGCACGCTGTGATGTTGAGTTCAAAAAAGTTCAAACATTAAACATGTTCTAAAGCTTTTCGGCTACAAAGCTCCCATGTGGGGAAACCAGCGGAGGAGATTGTACGTCCACTAGGTTATATAATAGCAGCAGAAGGTCACCAAGGCAGAAATGAGCAGTGAAAGGGAACAGTAATATGAGTCGGCGACCGAGTGACGGAAAATGAAAGCACAGACTACGTAACAGAGTGAAAACAGAACAGCAGGAGAATATTTAAACACATTTCTTTCAGGTGTGGGGCTTTAAAATAAGTAGCAGAGAGGAAATAAGAAAAGTGGTGAGGACAGAGTGTCTCACCCGAGTAGAAAATTCATTAATAATAATAATATTTTCTGTAATTCTTAGAACTAATACATGTGACATAAAGAAACCATTACAGAACCATAATGTTTGTATTTTTTGACTGTGTGTATGTGTGTGAAAAAGTAAAATAGGTACAACAAATGTGGAATATTAACTGTCCAATCCACTTGTTCCAATCACTTTGTTTTCAGTGCTTGCAATGAAATGTCAGCATGTACACACACACAAAAAAAAGCGAGAATTCAGTTTGTTTGAATCGCGGTTGGATTGTGTCTCGTCATATTATCAGCGCAGACTTTACCCCGCACACAGCCATTTCCATGAACCAGCCGAGATTAAGGGCTGTCGCTATCCAAACCAGGCCAGAAACCGAATTTCTTCTACACGTGCGTTAAGTGCAGCTACTTCTGTCCAAAACAATTTAGAGCAGATTCAAAAATTCTAAATACAAGAATGTAATACTTTGTTTTGGTGGTTTGGTGGATAATATTGTTTTGCGGGGTGGGACCACAAAACAATATTATCACGATATTTACGTCACAATACGATATTATCACGATAGAATATTATCACAGTATTGCAAAATACAGACTATTTCCAAAATCATATATTGTGATATAAAGCTCTTATGAGAGAGTGGACTTAAATTTAAATGGATTTTTTTTTTAATGCTAAGCCACAAAAGTTAATTTGATACTTGGTGTCTCAAAAGCGATATAAATAATGCTATACTAAATATCGCAATATTTCACTGTTTTGATTTCCAACCTGATAACATGGCTACCAACAAGGACAGGCGGAAAAAAACATATGTAGGTCAATTTTACTTTCCATTTTGAACCTGTAGTTTGTAAACTCGCTCTCCCACACCAAAGTCCATTCATAAAAAAAGCATTTTTAGCACACAGAGACACAGTAGCTGCTGGGCTACTGCAACCTAGTAAGTTCAGTTTGTGTCACTTATGTAAATCCGAGCAAAGGGTTTTAAACACCCAAGTCGCAATATGAAAAATTTAAACTTACTGACAGGAGCCGCAGTGGATTAACTACTCCTGTGTTCCTGCGAGCTAAAAACACAGATTTTCTTTATGGGGTTTGGTGCAGGAGAGTGAATGATAAAGAAACTTCAGTTTCCAGTTAGAAAAAGGTTGTCTAACTGCGAGCAAAAGTAACAGACATATTCAGAATTGATTGTAAAAACTTTTACCAAGTAGTTAAATTTTATTAAGTAGCTAAAATTCCTTTTTCCTGCTGGCAGCCATTTTGTCAGTGAGATTGTCAGGTGCCAGGCTGGTTCACAGAACTGGCGGCAAAGTCTCTTTCCGTAATAACATCTTCAGTGGTAAAAGCTTCAACTAAATGGAAGCAGATAAGTGCTTGAATAAAAGCAGGTGGGTTTTTTTGTGTTGGTACTGCAGTTACTTAAATAAAGAGTCACACAGTTTTCTGATGCCACAGCAGGTTCACCATCCAAGGCTGCTGCAGTTAGAAGACTGTCTTCATAAACAAGGTTTTATGAGCCACAGAATAAAAAAAAAAAAAAAGGAAGGCATTACGTACCTGAGACATATGTTGATTCCCAGCTGTTCCGCACATGATAATACAGAACTCTTCACTCTCATCTCCTCTGCTGTAAAACAAGGAGATTAACAGATGAGGATGTAGTTAGTGTCAAGCAATGCAAGACCCACAAAGGATTTCTTACTTCCCCCTCTCTCTCTTACATTCCGGCAAATGGGAAAACATGACAATGCGTCATGGTGTTCTGTTTAGAAGGCTCTACACGTACTACACAATATGTGCTGGTTTATTAAAGCTGCAGTGCGTAACCTTGGCTGATTTTTGCTGTTGATGATGACATTATCCTGCTTCCGTTTGGTCTTTGTGAACAGAAAAGAGTGCAACATTATTTGATTTATTTGAAAACAGGCTCTGTCAAGCAAAACTGCCAGACGTGACTGAGGGAGTGTTTGGGTGTATACAGCAGCAGCATTGCAGGGGTGGACGGGGCAAGACATGTTTCTCCTGTCAAACTGCTTGGTTAGTTGCCTCGCTTTACTAACGTAATTTTGCTCCGCTTATCTTGACATACAAACAATCATTTCGTGTGTGCAGAGTGGGAATGTCACCGGGTGACACAAGATCCAAACTGTTGCTATTCTGAGAGTCGTTTGGAGCCGTAAGGTGTAAATGCAACAGATATTTGTTTATCTTTAAAAGGTACGTAGAGAAGGTTTACTACATTAAAATGAATGTAGAGTTCCAGGTTCAAAACGAACAAACACTGTGATGCCTCAAGATGCATGCCCTGCAACCAGCCAGCTATTGGTGTCCCCTCATATTGTGCCATACCTCAATTATCAATTTATCACTAAACTGGACCAAAATTTACATCATGTTCTACTGAAGAAGACCAGAAACTAGCAATTGAGACCATTAAGTCGTTCCACATGAATTAAAAAATGGGTCATTTTCCAACAGATTTTTATTCATTTTGCAACCAACAGAGTTTCCCCCCTGGTGGCTACTCGATATATTCTTACTTCCATGTTGGCCTTGGACAGCAAACATAAACTCTATGCTTTTACAGCAGTTGTATTTGCAACGTTTGCTCGGTACCATGCTATCAAGGTGACTTAGACAATTTCAGCAGTTTACAATAAGCCATAACAGTAGTATTTTAAGGTTGTGGTCAGTGGAGCCATGATTCATAACCTTAGGAGTGTGAAAAAGGAAAAGGAAAAAAATCGGTAATAAGTTTTTCGGCCTTGCGAGAAAGCTCTTTATCTCAGGCCTTTATCTGTGTCCTCTACTCTAGCAGCTGAAAACACTGGAGCAGCTTTAGATCCACATGTGCCGACTGTTGAGCCATCCCTCTTCTCAGCTGCTCTCACGGGCTCTTACTTAGCACCACCGAGTGTGTAAAAATCATAAAAACATATTAGCTTTAGGATTTGCAGTTGTGATTGTGCAGAGAACGATGGATGAAGTAATAACTGCAGACGGAGGGATGATTTTGTTTTGGGAGACGTTCCCACCGCTTGCCGACTTGGGGGAAACAGATTGTTATTGTATTTTGCTTTAATGGATCTCCTGCTTCAGACGGTTTGTGGTGAGATTAGAGATGAGAGTTGGAGAGCATTATCCAAGCGGCCTGAGCGGCAACTTTAAAAACAATTTACAGACAAACGGTGCAGAGGAAAATGGTAATCTACATTTAAAAAAAGTGATAATTCAACGTGATTATCGTCAAAAGATTCAGACTGAGGCCATTCTGATTAATAACAGATCATCCAATCTTGTATTAATTGAGAGAAAATGGCTTTTGATGAGGGCACGAAGCAGTGCCAGGACGTTCTGTATTTTCTCTCTCACCCTTCATTAACATCTCCAAAAACCTGATGGCAATTACTTTCTAAATGAAGATGAATGGCCCACTTGTTGTTATATTCCATCCCTCCTCATTCCCCATGTCTTCCTGAGCCACAGGAGTTTTTAATAAGATGGCATCTCTGACATTTAGTTGTGACATTCTGCTCTTAGCTGCCAAACAAAGCGACAGTGAAAGTTACAAAGACCAATATCAGGAATCTGCGGCTCTGAGTCGGTTCCGTGTTAAGAATCTTTACAGTTCTTAAGAGAAATGAGGACAAAAGAGATCTTGAAACTAAGGACGCCTGTAGGATCAACAACTCAGGAGAGTGAATCATTGTTATGAGACACAATAAGAGGAAATAATTCATAAAGCTGAGCACCAAACAGCCACAAGGAGCCAACACACTTGAGCGCACCCCCAAATGTGTGCAGTGAAGCGGCCAATGACTGTCCATAGGCATCTGATGAAAAGAGACGCAAGGGAAGTGATGAATTAAACAAATTACTCTTCACCGGCAGGACAAACAACGAGGAGCTCATGTATGTCAACCATCTTCCACAACGTCCTCATTTTAATGTTTTCACTGTCATTTTAATGTGACGTGGATGCAAATGAAACTACAAAATGAGGCTGCTGTGCCGCGTCACCCGCACCTGCATCTCTGCACGGTTCTTCTAGTTCCTGTTTCTCAATGACGAAAAACAGACTGCCGCCATCTGCTGGTAAGGGAAGTTGATTTGCCTTGTGGCAACTGACAACTGGTAGTCGTTCTCTGCGGACCGAAAGCACGGTCTGCTGATTAGTATTATCATATATTATGACATAATATGCTACACCAGGCCCATGGCAACAATTATGGCTGCACCATTAAATACTACTTTTTTTCTGACCGACTACAAGTATCGTTACTTTAAATTTGAGTACTTGCTTTGACTGTGAACAAAATACAACATAAATACTCCTTCAGCTTCAATAGTTAATTAGACTGCTGCTGTTTAAACATTTACAGTCCACCCCAGAGGTATTGAAAAAGTGAAGCCAATTCCTTTATTTTTGCCGTAAAACATTTGGGTGTGACATTAAAAGAAGATGAATATAAGCCAAAATATTCATATTCCAGCTTTCATTTCCAGGTATTTACTTAGAACTTTTATTTAGGACTCAGAAGACATAGCCTCATTAGTGAAGCATTAAAAGAAAAGAGTTAGATTTAAATGAATAATACCTAATATTTAGTGATTAATCTTTTGCTGTGTGCTGCTTTTATAAAATTACCGAATTGTGCTGAAGGAGCTACTTTTCTCCTCCTCCTCGTCTTGACGGTCTAGCTCTACTTTTGTCACCGTGGCTTATTTTGAAGTATTGACAAACCGCTGAGTCATTGTAACACATACCTTTACACATACATTGCCACACACCTGCTCAGCTCACGTAAAGGTACGTAAAGTGGAACGGAAACAAAGTATATTTACCACTACAAATACGAGCATCAGTGCATCCCGAGCAAAAATGTTGTCAAGATACAGCTATTCTGTGCAAAACTATTAAAGAACCCAAAAAATCATGATATGTGTCTAACTGAAGTATACAAAATGGTTTTTATTTTCCAAGGCAACCATCCTTATAAAGAACTCCTGTCAGGAGTTAAATCATACAGCACACACTATAATAACATAGTATACTTTATATTGTTGACAAAACAGGATATTCTCTCCACAGATGAGACAAGTGCATTTACTATAACAACCGAGGAATAAAGTAATTAAGAAATCAACAGTATATAAAGGTTATAAATAAACCCAATTTATCCCAGTGGTAAAAAAACAATAACTTTATCATGCAGACATGTTCAACTTGTCTCCGTACAATATGAATAAACCGACTTTATGGGATTCTGGAGGCTCAGTAGACACGTGAACCTTGTTACTTGGAATTTCCCAGGTATTTTCACCCTTCACCTGGCTAATACACTGCAGAGAAGGCACTACAACCCAGAAAAAAAATGGAGTGAGGTGACAAATTTACATATTTATTTAGATCAGGAGCCACTGATGACAGAGAAGGTCGTCACCTGGGCTGTTACCATGCAACAGAGGCTCAAAATGTGTTTCTGGCCAAGCAATTTCAAAAGGCAGGAGAAAGAAATGAGATTGTCGAGCAGACTCGTGGCCACGAAGGCTGAGGAGACACGAGCCCCAACGTCGGGCTGACAGAGGTTAATACTGGGCAAACGAGTCGGCTCTCTCCATACAATGGGAGCACTCGAGCAGGGCAGAGCGACAGAGACTGTAAATGTCAATCAAACGCTCCCCTCTGGAGACACACACTCAGAAAACACACACAAACACACACTACATGTGGCAGAAAGCAGAATTCAACAAGAAATGTGACAGGTTCCTCTTCTCCTCTGGGCTTATTAGGTGAGAGGAAAATGAGAGGGTGAAATGTGATCACTGTGTGTGTGTGTGTGTTCCAGGTATTCCTTATGTTGTGGGGACCTAGATCTGTTTACACAGTCACGTTCTGGGGACTTGTCTTCCTTATGGGGACAAAAATCAAGTCCCCATCACGTAAATGATTAAATTTCTAAGCGGAACTTTGCAAGTTTTTGCCTCTACTTCTATGGTCACTTTATATTTTTAATATACTTTGTAGTTGTATAAAACATTTTATTACTACAGTTACTTTCAATTTCTAATGTAGTCTATAGTTGTATAAAACGCTTTTACTTCCACGGTCACTTCATATTTTTTTAATATAGTTTATAGTCGTATTAAACATTTTTATTTCTATGAACTTTCTATTTTTTTTTTATATGGTTTTTGTATAGACGTTTAGCACAGGTTAACTTAACACAGTTACAGTATATATATTTATCTCCCATGCAAATGTTGAATTCCTCATTTTTTAACTCTCAGAGTTTGAACCGCTGCACTTTTTCAATTTCGCTGTACATATTTAAATCCTATGCAAATGTTTAATTTTGCTACATATGTTTAAATTCTTCAATTTCTCTGTACACATTTAAATTTACATCTATCTCAGGTCAATCTCTGCATATGGTTACTGTGTTATAGGTTAACTCTAATGTATGTTCAATGTATGTTACTGTTACTGGATGCTTGAATTTCCTTCGGGATCAATAGAGTATCTATCTATCTATCTATCTATCTATCTATCTATCTATCTATCTATCTATCTATCTATCTATCTTTTCTCTACGGAGCTCCTCCTACAGTTTTGGACATCACCGTAAACATCCATCCATCCATCCATCCATCCATCCATCGTCCGATGCTTTATCTTCATTGTCGTTACAAATGAGCGACATTAATTCTTTTTTTCCATTCTCGTAAATTCTCCAAACTGCATTTCCTCAGAGGCTCAGGGACATTTGTCTGAATAATTGCACACAAACACATATTTACAAAGCCTATCAAACAAGTAATGGATGGCATTATTCAGCCCTTGATTCTGACAGTAAAACCGCCGGAAAAGAGTGAGTGTGGAGAACATGATCATATAGATCCTGATTATACTGGCAGGTGGCGAGAGCGGCAGAACGTTAAAAACACTTGTGCCCCGCGTGACTCACTGTGGCATCTTGTATCACGTTACATAAACGACAGTTTATTTAACGTGATGCAAGACGTTGGTTTACTGTATAACCGGAGATAATATCATCTTGAGGAAAAAAAGAAATCCAGCGAGAAAATTGTGTATAATGATCAAATTGTCATGGGGCAAATTAAGCAGCTGATAAATGAGGTAACTTCTTTGCATTGATTCAGTATCAATATAAATCAGTCCTGTTTATTCATTTGCAACAACTGTAGAGCTGCAGTGATTACGCACTTAATTAGTAATTGATTACAAAATTAATTGCCAACTATTTTGATAATTTTCGATAAGTCTGAAACACAGATCAACATTTTCCAAAATTGTCTAGACGAAATAAGTTATTTGAGAAAATAAGACAGAATAATCAATTTTGAAGGTAATCATTAGTTGCAGGCCTATTAGCAATGAACATAAGAAGAATTATAATTACCTACCACAGTTTCAGACAATGCAGACAAAACCCAGACTTAGTGAAAATGAATAGTTTCACATAATGCTTCAACGATTAACTGATGAATCAGTTTGAGAGAAACAAGTTCTCTGATTCTTCTGGCTCTTAAATGGTTTATTTGCACCATATGCACATGGTGTATTTGAGATTTGGGAAACAACAATCAACATTTTTCAACATTTTCTGACATTTTACAGACATAACAATTGTCAGATTCACTCGATTAGGAAAAGAATCCTGAGTTATCGTCCTTGTTTCACATTATTTCGCATATTTGGAGGAAACATCTGTTGCGTTTTTGTTTCAGGCAGCGAATGTATCTGCCGCTGCTTTCTTTTTTTTTTAGATTATATGCTGAACCCTGTCAGTTACATCATCTCCGAGCGAGTGACTGTGAGCTCAAAAGTGTGTGTAAATGGGTGAACAATGTGCAGTGTAAAACACTCTGTGGTCCATTAGACAAGAAAAACAGTGTATAAGTGCAGTCTCTTTGCCATTTAAGTGCTCTTCACTGGCTACTGCATAAATAAACCCACTCTAAGCGTTAAAAGCTTGGATTTAATGTAAAACAATGATTTTATTCTGTGATGAATAGACTGTGTAAGAGTTGTTTGCCTGAGACATGAATGTCACAAAATAGCTTTTATGTAATATAGATGAAATCTGCATGGCCTAAACCTAAATGGTGAATGTATTTAATATTTCGGCAAGCCTTATATCTAAATAAATGTCAAATAAATGTGTTGTCACGTCAACGGTGGAGAGAGACAGTGGACAGTGTCCACAACACCGCTAGTAACTACGACTCAACGTTTGTTCAGCATAGGTCTAGTCTACGCTGCGACGGTTGTGCCCTCTCCCCAGTATACTCCGCTCACCATTCATTCAACTTGTAATGTGAGTTAGTGCAGGCTCTGATTCTCATATGCTCCGTCCATATGTGAACTTCACAAATAATGCCGTTAGACCTGGCTTTTTATTAGGGCTGCAGCTATCTAATATTTTGGAAATCGAGTATTCTACCGAATATTCCATCGATTCACCGAGTAATCGGATAAAACGTACATTTATCCTATTCCTACTGGACTAATTCAACTAAGTCCAGTTGCCTTTTTTGTTGCTACACTTTTGGATACCATGACCTGGATGACTGAGAATCTTCACAGACATATCCTATTCCTCCTATTACTTCACTGTTTTCGGTCCTGGTGTCTGTCGTTCTGTACGGCTAAACTGTCCACACACGTTACCCAAAGCCCGCTTCCGTCTTCTTCCGCTTTTTAGGGGACGCATAGCCTGTGACGTAAGCACGTTGTGTCACACTAAAAAGAATCCGTGCAAAACGTGAGCTTTAAATGTAAATAAACGAGGCTTCGAGGCAGAGGAAATTCCTCGCTCATTTTTTGTAATCGAGTTACTCGAGGAATCGTTGCAGCCCCACTTTATATGGTCAACCTTTATATCCCGTTAAATAAAACCACAGAGTGGAAATCCCTTTACGTTGCCGCCTGTCTGTGCTATCCCTGAGCTTTGCTAAAGGCTACTACGGCTAGGTTTGACCTCCTGCCATCAACAACAACGTTACAGACTCTTACATTTACCTTAATATGCACTGAACTACCGTAAATTCCGCACTATAGAGCGCACCTGACTATGAGCCGCACCACCCAAATTTCATAAAATTTAAGAAAAAACACACATATAAGCCACAGGTGGCCACGCTAAAACATGAGATCTTTACGGTACACAGAAAAATTATTTTAAATGTTGAATTACTAAACACGGCAGTAACACAACACAGCTGTAATACGCCGCAAATATCCATTCAGATTCAGAAAACTTTATTTATCCCGGTGGGGCGATTGAGGAAATCATAAAAATCCATAAATTAGCTGCATCACTTTATAAGCCGCAGGGGTCAAAGCGTGGGGAAAAAAGTGGCGGCTTATAGAGCGGAATTTACGGTACTTTCTTGCACAAAATTCAAGCACTTTCAATGACCCATGTCTATTTTACGCGATTGTTAAAAAAAAAAAATGTCAAGGGCCTTGAGAATTTTCTCAAACTGACAAACTTTTAAGGATTTCAAGGACCTGGAATTCGTGCCATGCTATTGATAAACATGGTGACACACACATCTGATCCCGGCGTGAGACTTGAATGTTCACTGATTAGCAGCTTGTCTTTCTCAGCGTGATCAGGCTCTTTTATGCCACTGGCTACCCAACGGCTGAATGAAATTCATTTCCTTCATTTGGAAAACACAACAAAATTCTATCAACAACAGCTCCGAAAATTAACGAGAGCTGGTTCGTTTATTAGCCTGCTGTCTGCCAGTCCTCAGAGACCACATCCATACAACCCACACAACAACACAACTCTGACAGAGGCTTAAGAAGTGCTCACATCCACCTCACCGCAAACTACAAAATCCCACCAAGTTCAGGGCAACGGTGTTTCTATTTCGTCCATCGTGAGTCATCTGACATTTTGCCAGAGGCATAGTAAGTCCTTCAGACCCTCTGATACCGGCGTGCTGAGTCAGGAGTCCCTCGAGCTGACGAAGCTGGAAACGCCTCACTAAACTTTCCCTGCACTGTGTTAAAAACGCATCCTCTGTAGGTGGAGGTAAAGATGTTGCACTCAGGGTCAAGTCGTGTTAATCAAACCTACTTTGCAGACCAAATAAAAACATGTTTTGCCTCTGAGGGATTTACAATCTTTTAAATTATCGATGCTTACATTTTTCCATTCAGGATTACTACAAGCACGGTTTGCCCCGCGGCTCTAACAGATTAACTTAAATAAATATAATTTATTTTTTACAACAATATTTTCTCAGCTACTTAACAGTCTTTCCATATAGTATTACCATTTGCCCAGAATGAAAATCAGTGCTCTACCAGATAATTCCAGGACATCCTGACCTGTAGAACTCAACAGTAAATCCACATTTTATCAATATGATGACATAAAACAAGATATTTTCTTATAATTCACATAACATCATATCACAATATGGTGTCTGTAATGACTTTTCCTGGTTTTAAAGGCTGTTGCAGAACTGATCCCTTCAAGATTAAGACGCTTTAGAAACACTTCCCAAGTCCTAAGCAATCTTTTTCCTTTGTTGTTTTTTAAAAAGTTTATTCATAAACATAGGATCGCTTCAGGAAATGAATTGGCCCACACGAAAAATGACTCTAAACACTGTGGTACATATGCCAGGCCTGCGTTGCGTGGAGCTGTAACGCTGCTACAAACTTGGTTTTGGGATATTCCCACTCTGGAATCCATTTCCCAAAACACAGATTCCAAGATGATGCAGGAGACTCTTACCTAAATATACACTGAACTTCTTTCTTGCACAAGATTGAAGCACTTCCAATGAGCGACATCTCTTTAGCATTTCACAAAGGATTTCAAAAAGGATTTCAAGGACCCCCAACAATGTTTTCTTCCTGAGAAATGAAAATGAATATTCTGGCCCACCAAGTGGGTTCAAAAATAATTTTATTTGTTTTACTTTTATTTTATTTATGAAAATGTTTTGAAGTTTGAAAGCTTTAAATTTGCCATTTTCCTACAATATCGAATAGTTTGGATGACAAGAAAAGGAGTTTGTCAAATGAAGATATTGATTTGCTTGGGAAAACATTGGCCCCAGGTAAGATTTACTTGCAATCTCTGGTCTAGAAAGTAACCAAAACAGACAGAAAGACTGAAGAAGATTCAAAATTCCACTGGGCCACATGGTAACCCGTCTTTATTACACTGTCCCATTAAAAACCTGGAAGTGTTACTGCTCTGCACTGACCTTTGTACTGAGCTGGAGAGAAGAAACGCTCTGCGGTGGAGCTGGACAGACGAGCCACAACCTTGTCCAGAAGGTCAGCCAACACTGAGGGGAAAAACCAAAAAAAAATCAAATAAAAAAGCAAAAAACAGATATATACCTGACATTTATGCAACAAAACAACACTGTGGAAAGACCAACTGACAAATACAGGAACTTTATTAACACTGTCTCTGTTTAATGTCTCAATAAATGTGAAAAGAAAAAAAAAATGCCAAGGCAGATTCAATCATTATAACGGGAGTCTAAAAACGTGGCGGCTCGGTATTTATGATGAAGACGTCTGTGATGCAGAGGGTCATGGCTCAGCTGCCACAGCTCAGGTGGAGGAATATCATCACTACGGTTTGCAAATGTGCCAACGCTCCATTTATGGCTTCACTGCTTCTCACCGACCCTGAATAAACTCTCTGTATACAGATGATACAGTAACAGGCTCATGCATTCATCACAGTGGAGGCGTTGTTGGAATTTGTGGGATAAGTGACATTTTGCCACTTAGCTTAAGGCTTATTTTTCAGTAATTTCAATGTAAAAAAAAAAAACAATGTATAATGTACTTTAATTGATAGTTTTGTTGGAAAATGGACCAAAACTGTCTATGTTAAGTCTTTTCTATGTCTTACCTGTGTATTAGATGACTAAATTACTGATTTGGCAGCATTTGTTCCTGAGCTGTATCCTTAATTAAATCCAAAAATATATTTTTTTTACATTATTATTCTGTGTTTTCCTCATACAATAAAATAAATCTTACTAGTGCACCTACTTTTTTTATCCAAAATTCAACACCAATTGAATATTTCATATTGGACAAGCCGATTTTTGTCTGATTTTTTCAATTTATTACTGTATATAATAATAACTGGTAGATGCCTACCGCTGGTTATTACTTATTTGGGTAAGTTTATACACCTTTGCTCTTAATAACTTGAACATTGGCACAAAATGCAAATTGTAGAAGCAGATCATTAAGTTTAGTGTAATTTATTTATATTTGAGCCATTTTTAAGCCATTTTGTGTGTCATTCACATTTTAAATGTTGCATATTATCATATATAGAGGGGGGGGGGGAAGATCTGTGACACTTGATGTTCGTCTGATTTCTAAAGGTAAATCCTGAATTGGTGAACTTCAAATCCACACCAAGCTGAATTTCTTTAACCCTGCAATAAGTCCATCCCACTTTCATAAAGGTGTGGATTGGAATTTATGGCCATTTTATGGCTGTAATATGAAATATACATTAAGTTTACCTGTAAGTGCATTTTAATTTGCATTTGCTTGGATGTTAATATGTTCGCACATTTTATTATCCAATAATAACCATAATAGTACTTGTAGTCCACTTAAAAAGCTTTGACATATTAAGCCCTTTAGTGCACTTGATGTACTTTCCCCAATAATGTCGTACTAACAGTCGGTGACATTGGAAGCCACTTCCTACAGCTGAAATTGCCGTTGGTTCAGTTAAATCTGATTAAATATAAAGTCCTAGATTTAAAGGACTCTTCATATGTTACTAGAGGGTGAAAAACTTATCTGAATGAGACCCGGCGCTGGAGAGAACGTGTCTCATTGACGTGCTGCTAACAGAGACCAATTAAGCAATCAGTGGCGTGACAAGATGAGAGGTATTGAACATTACAAACACTTTTAATCATGAGTGTTTTGATGAAGAGATAGTGGAGTTAATCATTTTTGTCTCGCAGCCGAATAGAATACAATCAAACACACAAGTGTTAATCACTGCGTCTTCGTTCGCAAGTAAATGTTCAATAAGCTGCCGGGGAAGCTTAAAGTTAATTCAGCAGATAGCTCATAAAAGCTACAATTTCCCTTCTGTGAATGTTTCCTAAAAAGTAGAACACCAGGGTTTTTCTTTTTTCTTTTTTTTTTTTGAGCGATTGATGATGCAGCGGGTAAATAAATCCCGATCATCACAGCCTTTTCAGTGAAAAGCCTTAAATGAGTAGAGCGCGCTTCCTTTTTATAGTTCAACAGTGTCCTGATGAAAGGAGGCAATCACCGTACAGTATCTGCATTAATGACAGCCCTTCTCCATTTAAATATCTATCTTTTTTCTTCTTCCTTTTTTTTTTCTTACACTCGATCCACCGCTATTTACTCCTACGAGAGAAAAGCAGGCACCAGTGCTGTTTCACAGCGGCTGTCAATAGCAGTGATGAGCTTTCAAAAAGGTTCGTGGACGTGATATTAGCGTAGCTTTGGTGACGAGGCGTGTCGGGTGCACCTGCAGCACCCGAGGTGAAATGAGGAGATAATTCAGTTAAATACAGAATCTGCTGTGCAGTAGCTGAAGCCTGAATCATGTGAAATTACCTACTTGTTCCTGTAGAGCTCGGGTAGCTCTGTCGGAATCATATCCTTCCAGGGTTCACTGCACACGTGAAATCCACAGAGTTCGACCAATATAAACGCAAAATTTGACAGACAGAATATGTATCCGATTTTCGACCATGACCAAAATGTCTGAATCTTTTGACAGACTGAACAAATAATTCGCACACAACACCTGTAAACAGTGGCACCGGCCACTGGTACAATTAATGCAATTAAATATACTGGTGCAGGTAGTGTAGATGTCCAGGCCTTCTCCATTCTGAGCACAGAGAACATAACTACATCTACTCAGTGTCTCTCGCTAACTGGATGCTGACAGCGCGCTGAAGAGCTACGGACTGTGCATCTGGGAATGTGTGCCTGTAGGATCGCTCACTCACCGTGTGAATGTCACTTAAAATCCACAGCCACACAGTGACACACCATCTTACCCTTTCCAGTAACGATGCTGGGTGTAGAGGTCATGACCCTGCGGTACAGCCCACGACACGTCACCATCCAGCTGTCGTCAGCCTCTGTGTCTTTAGATGAGGCCAGAAATGCGGCAAACTCCGAGTCTGTGCACAAGAACGCTGGGTGAAATTAATTAATCCCAGCAACGCACCAGTTAATGTGCGCCTCAACTTTGACATTTGTCGTACATACCCCGTGAGTTATGGAGGATCTTTGGTGGGTGCAGGGTGTAGCAGGGAGGTGGAGGGAAGCTGGAAAACATGGGCCAGGGATAAGGATCTTCACCCTGGAGTGAGCAGATGAAGAATTCCTTATTACATAAATATGGTAAACATATTTAGCACACAGTCATATTTCTGACATCTCTGCACTGCTCCAGTTGTTGCATCTGTTTATGTGTATAACTGCGGGTATTATTGGTTGATTTCATTTCATTCTTTAGTTTGTTTCAATTAAAATTTAAAAAAAAAAAAAAAAAGGACAAGGGAAGCCTTTAGAACACAGTGCATTCATCCCTTCATCTCTACTACAGGTTAAAATGTATTCCAGTATAGGTGAGCAACACGGTGATGGATAATCTGCCGTCATATCCTGTTATGTTTTTTTGCAGATGGTCAGGACTATAATCTCCACATGAACAGTGGGCAGAAACCACCACAAGCTAAAGCAAATCTGACCTGTTGAAGGGCTCGAGGAGGAAGCTGCCTCTCCGATGGACCTCCCACCACACTAACACGAACAAGCACGTGATTCCTCTCCACGGACAGACTGTCGATGATGAACGTCCTGCAGAGGAAAGGTGGGTCAGATGATGGTTCAAAATAACGCTTGATGGCTCCCAAAACGCCGGGTTCTCTGTGGCTAAAAAGCCGCTATGATACAAAACTTTAAAAGATTCTTCTGGACTCAATCAGAATGGCCCCTACTTCACCAAGTAAATAACCCGTTGTATTCTCTGATATGGCAAAAAGAATTTCAAGCCTGGACGACCACCTATGATGTTCATCCTGACCATAGGGTCTTTGATTTGGTTCACAACAAATGTAAAATGTACAAAACTGGTGATAACTATTGATTTCCGTGGTTGTGGTCAACAATTCCATGGTAACCACCAATTAATGTCCTCACTATCACAATTTAAGTAAATTATTTGTTCTATAAAATTGTGTCACAGTCTCATGGCATGTGGTTCATCGACTTTGGATGGTTACAGTATTACAAATTCAAGGCCATATTTAGAATATAAATGTGATTTCCCCCCCCCCCCCTTTCCAGAAACACTCGGGTGAGCTCTATAAGCTTCTTATGTACAGTTTATATAACTTTTTAGCTTCTGTACACTTTGGGTTGACAAGGTCATTCAGTTTTACATATAAAAGTTTGAACAAAGCCTCTGAATAACTGCAATTATATTATTGCTGCAAGGTTAGAGAACAAAGGAGAAGATTTCCATTTTAAATTTCAGATAACATCGGAATGTTCCAATTATGAGGCACTTTTGTCACACAGTTCTTACAGCTGAGGTAATTTAGGCTTGACATTGGTCACAAAAAGGGGCTGCCTTCCTGCACAGACCTCTTTCCAAGAGCCCATTTGCCACAAAATGTAATTAACATACATTTTGCGAGGGAAAGAAGTCTCCTCAGTCATGTTTCAAACTGGGAAAGTAAAATAAAATGTGTATGTTGTCTTGCCAAAGTACGTCTTGGTGAATGTCACGGTGTAAAGCCAAACAAGAACTTGAGGGGCCAAGAGTGAAGAGTGACAAAATAAAATGTTACATGCAACTGAAAGTGAGAAGCAAAGAGAAAAGGAGAGCATGGTAAACAGAGAGAGGGTTGTCCTTGATGATAATGGCAGCCCGAGGAGAAGAGAGGTCAAGGAAGGGAAATGGAATGACAAATGAACAAGATATCGTTCTCCAAAACTGAGCCAGCACTCAGACACGTGATGTAAGTTGGTGTTTTCGGGGACATTTCCATTCACAGCCAACAGACACGGCTGTGACAGCCATGACAAAGCAGCGAGAGCCTCTTCACCACCCACTTTCAGCAAAAGGCCTTTTCACTGTCTTTCTGCTTTATTTCATTTCGCTTTGACAAGGCAGAGAGGCAAGTGATTTCTCATCCTGAGCAGAGGATTATTTGCGCCATCACATCAGGATGATGTGCAAGACGAGCAAAAGGCCTTTTTTTTTTTTTTTCCTGAATGACAAGGACAGCAAACGATGATGTGAGGAGTTAAACACACCTGATGCGGAAGCTACTGAGATGTCTAAACTTTGCAATTAGTTTCCTTTTAGCTTACTTTGGCTAGAAAAAGGACAGGTTTTTAGAAAACGCACTTTGACAGAAAAGTCTCGACAAGTAACAGAGGTGAGCACAAGTTCAGGAATAGTTTAAGACGTCTGAAAATATGATCATTTTCTCTCTCTCGCTTTCTCTTTCAAAAACTAGATAGGAAGGAGAGGATGGTTTAATGACTGTCAGCTCCGCATTACTGCACTACTGCACCTTGCACCTTTAAAACAAAAAAAAAAACATATTTTTTGATCCAGTTAGATACAGTAACGAGGCAAGAGGTACAGAGTTGGACAGTGTCTTACTGCCGCTAACAATGTCTAGACACGGTGATAGTGATTCTTGCCACAGTGAGGTTGCAAAGTTTGGAATCCTCATTACTGTTAAATAAAAAAATAAAAAAAAGGCAAACCTGTGTTCAGCGACTGCATCAGGAAACCTGCAGATAACTTTTTTTGTCAAGACACTGCTCCACATACAGTTCATCCCATGTATAAAACATTAACAATATTAATGGAAAACACATTTATAGTTTTGTGGGAACAGAAAAAGAAAAGTTTGGAGGTTCTGAGGTGACAGTCAGTGCCTCTCGGAACTTTAAGAGATTCAAGAGATGGGCGATATATTATTATAGCATTTCACCCCTTACTTTGACTCTTGATGCTTGAAGCTAAGTGTAGTTTAGCAATTGCATCAATGGTGTGTTCCATTTATAGAAATGGGAGTCACTTCATCTATGAGTTTGCCGCGTTGCAGCTGATTATTTGGAAACAAAACATGGACACAGATCTATCTCGGGCTAGTCACTGTGAGCAGTAACATGTCCACGGGTGAAAACGTAACCATAACATGTGTACGACCGACTTAATATGAAACAAGTAAGACAGAAGAGCAGGGAACAGTCAAAGTAGCAGGGTGTTTTTACTACTGACACGAGTGGCCACCTATGTCATTAAATTTAACCTGAGGGGGTCGTTTCTATGGAAACATCCAACCAGGAGCTCACAATTTTTACACTACTGACCAGTGTGGCACGCACCGTAACACACAACTTGAGTGATATGATCACACTCGGACAACATTTATCATTACCATCCACGCCTGGTATTAAAAGGCTTCCTGTATGCGTTTCCTGTGACCACATGTTATTTCACCTACTGTGTGTTCAAAAACATTCTGACATCATGTCATCTATTTTCAACGATTCTGACTGAACAAATGGGTCCACTTTCCTCTTTCACACCTTGACAGGCGAAGTTAATGGCTTGCAACTGAGAGAGGCGCGGAACGACCTGCATTGTTTGAAATAACAACACTCCACACAGTGATCCAGCCTACAGAGGCTAAGGTCACATCCACACAGAAACAGAACCTTCCCTGTATTATCTTTTTTTTCTTTTTCGTTCTTAAAAAGTTTTCCATAAAGCTGGCGACATTTCAAGAAATGTCCTCCTGCACGAGAAACCCCCCAAAAACAACTCTAATCACTGTAGTAAATACACCAGGTCTGTATGAGGCGCTGCAACAAAAATACGCCAGAAAGAGAGTAGAAGACATGGAGCTGTGTACAAACACCAAATACAAGAATGCAAAGTTGCATATTTTGAGACTTTTTCACACTTGTTTTCTAAAAAATGTGGATAAAAATCTGATACCATACAAAACTTTTGCAGATGCTCCTCAACTTGCTCTCATGTGCACGGTTAGTCAGAACTAAAAAAAACCTCTTGGATGGGTGGTGAAACACCACAACTGTACTCAAGCAAATCCGGTTCTCTACAGCCAACTCCCGAGGATGACTGAGAACTTTTGCAGACAGCTCTAAATGTGTTTGTGCATCTGCAAGAGGGACAAGTGTGACAATTCGAGAGAATCGTGTAAAAAAAAAAAAAGGGGGAAAACTAAAGACGGACCCAAAAAGCAGGGACTATAGAATTAAACGAAAAAGATTTATTTGCACAAAAAACTAAGGAAACCAGTCAATAGAAAACTCAAAACTCTGAGGCTGGCCGGCTGGTTAGGCTGAGCTCAGGAATCAACAGGTGTCTAGGAGAAAAAGGGGAACGAGGAATTAGATCGGCAGTAAGGCAGTTAAACTACAAAAACGAGGAGCTAGAGCTAGAGCTGGTTCGAGAGTGACGTGAGTTACCAAAACCAGGTCTATAAAGGCAGGTCCTGATGAGGAGATTGGGTGCAGCTGTGCAGATCACTCAGCCTGCCCAGCCGTGTTGCCAGCCTCCAGAAAAGCACACGCTAAACACATAGTACCAACAGGAAATACAACAATAAAAAACAGGAAATGACCAGACAACCCCAGCCAGGAGACCGATCATGACAACAAGTAGAGAGAGCAAAACAGTAGCGGAGTGAATCAAAGCTCTACTCGCGCTGCTGTAACATACAATATGATTTGATTTATTACTGGACAGACTAATAAACCCTTAGTTTCAAAGACGTCAGCTAAGAGGGCAGTCTCTAATGCAACACACCTCTGAATGAGGTTACTGTAATGTTGTTTTGTCAGTTTTATTCCATATTTTTCTGCTTGTGAACAGAAAAACCCTATAAACAGACTGCAAGACATTCCCCTTTTTTAAGGCCTGATGTACTGTATAGAGTGAGTCAGTGAATGGCTTGTTCAAGGACTGTGCTGAAAAGACTTTAAATATTGATGCTGTGAGAAGCTGCTGTACCTTTGTCTCATTTGTGCCATTTTGGTTTTTCGGTTGTTGTGTTGTTGGTCTACGTGTGTTTTCGCATCCATTTATAATTTACTGTTTTGTTTTTAGGAAGGAAAAAAGCTCAGTAAACACTCAGAAAACCCCCAAAACCAATAAGACATTATTATTTTCGCTCATTATTCCAGCATTACTTAGAACAACCACAGTGCTTCAGATAAATGATGAAGCTCAGATCTCAAGGACCATGAGTAATAAAACAGCATGACATTCTTAATATTTTTTGTGTTTTGATCATGATAATCTGTGCAAATAAACATCACAAGACTAAAATTGAAGACTTTTATGTGTTCATACCCGTCAATGGTGTCTGGTCTGGTGACGTTCTCCCTCTGACTCTGCAGCAGCATGGAGCAGATGTTGTACTGGCTCTCCAGCAGCAGGAACGAATCCAGATTACAGCACAGCACGCTGAGCAGTCTTCGGCAATATAGTCAGAAAAGACAAAGGTATTAAAACACAGAGAGAGAGAGAGAGAGCACTGGCATCGTGAGATACTACAGAGCAGCACAGAGCGCCTAAGACTATAAAAGCTGCACATTCCGCACAAACCCTGTTTGGACTTTACTTGTCTGTTTCCTCTGGCCGTGTTTGTCTGCAGGCCCTATAACAGTCAACGCATTTTTCTCTGCCAGCTTTGCTGTAGCCAATTGTAAGCTTTGTTAAGTAGGAGCCCTTTGGGGAAAAGCTGCATGGTTCATTTTCTGTTGCTGGTAATGACACCAAGCAGCAACTGTTAAGCTCCAGAGGCATTTTGAGACATTAAAGCGGCAAAGAAAGTGACTGACTAAAAGCCTGAGGAAGCTCTTTGTTATAAATGCTCCAGCACCTGCAGAGTGGGAAAGCTCTGAAAAATGTATCAAGCATGCATCAGTGAGTTTAACTTTAAAGCCATTTTTTAAAAATATCATCATAAATCCAATCCTGCTTATACCAGAGCTTATTTTAATTTAAGCTGCTTTTAGTGCTGACTAAAAAGGTCCCATATGTTTGTCACCGGTGTGCGGCATTAATCACAACAATCTAGTTAATGTTTATTGTCTTCTCTGCTCCCCAGACTCCCCCATGCAATTAATTATGTCAAAATTAGTCCGGTATATCAGCTTTCTATCAAAATTGGCCATTTAATTGTGTCGGATGATGCCAGGTGGGCTGGGGTTCCTCTAATATAACCCATTCATTCCACTTTTGATGAAGTGAATGAATGGGTCTGTTGTTTAGTAATGTTTACACATTTAAAAGCATTTTAGTGTCTTTAAACCCACCTGAAATGTCAAAAAAAGTGAGAAATGTGCTGAACTCTGACAGTTACTATATGTCTTAAAATATGAGGTAAGTGTGAAATGAAGAAATTAGAAATTTCTAGCACTCAGCACTCAATCTACCTGAAAATGTGTATAAATGTATAAACTAGGGACTGGCCATATCAAAACTGTGATAACTAATAAAACAGCACCTGTACCTTTTTCCTTACATTTCTAAGCCAAACAATGTCAAAGTCAACAATGTGTTGACATGGTTCATTCTTTTAGCAAAGAACATTTAAGTGAGTTATTTGCCATCATGGTTGCTATGGTAACCTACATAAAAATCAAAGGAAGGCGAGACACAGTAGAAGTGGCTCACGTAGCGACCTATGTGTCACATTTTTACTGATATCACTCACATTTTTCATCCAAACTCCACCAAAGTCGGCACTGCACACACCAAGTTTGAAGCCCGCCAAGCAATTAACTGTCTGACAGCTGGACAGCTGTTCTTAGAAATAATAGCAAGATAAAGGCGGGAAAGAGGCTCCTTTCATTTCAAGTTGAAACACACCATGTGCTGGCATGCATCAGAAGACTTAAAACCAATCAAAACCTTCAGATTCTGTTTGCCTCCACGGCTGAGGATCAAATCGCTGATTGATTAGTCATGCCCGATGTGAGATGCAGATGCTATGCGGTTGATTTGCAGCATGCTGTCAGGAGACCCATTTGAATCAGGGAAACTAAAGCAGCACTTGGAAAAACATCGCAGATTTTTTAGATTTTCAAAAATCCACCCCTCAATCAAATACTGACCAAGTTCAACACTAGATCAAACCAAAGTAGAGTCAAAATAAGATATTTCAATCTGCACGTATTAAGTTAGCAGCATGAACAGCCCACGGGCCGAGGGTCATAAAAGATCAATTAACTCCAACTGGGCCCCAACATTACACACAGCTCCCGGCAATGCTATGAAACTTTACTGCACTGTGGGGAATCGCAGCGTTATACTCCACCATTATTGAAAATAAAGTACAAAAATATCTTTTCAGGATTCTTTCACCTTTCACTTGTGTGACACAGAATAATAAGAAATAAATTTAAAAATGCACCTTCATTTACTCACCTGTAATCTATTTGTATTCTGTTGTCAAACATGAAAAGCTCTCATTCTCCAGTGTTAACGGCCCCTTTCGAACAATTTCAGGAAAGTGCCACGGCTTTGATAATATTTTTTGAATAACTTCCCGACCTGCCACAAAGACTGTGTCCAGGCTGTTCTGTCCATGCAGTACACTCATATACAGGGACAAGGACTTCACCTGAACTCAAGAACCTCTGGACCTTCCTACAATACAAATTAGGGCAGTCACTTTTTATCCAAAATTCAGATATCGGTTCAAACGTTAAAAAGTCTTTAAAAACTCCTTAAAATTCAAAACATACAGCCAAGAAGTATATCAGACTGAAGTTATTATCCAGCAGAGGGTGCTCTGAGTGTTTTGAATATCCTCTTGGACATATAGTGACCGTAGCGCCCAGTAATGAGGCTCTTACTTCGGTGTGCTATCGCAGGCTTTGTAGCAACGTTTCCATCATGGTATGGTTTGGTTTGGTACAGTACACTAGGGTGTGTACCCATGTCATGGGTTGGGATTGTGTTCCGACCTCTACTTGGTAGGCTTTTCCAAAACATTCACTTACTTCCAAACCATTTCCAGGCCTGGAAAACAGGTTTTCTCCTTGAGTTTTGGAAGAAGTGACAGTGTTCTAATAAAAACACCATCTGAATTCCGGGTTTTCTTCTCTACAGACAGTGCTCAGAAAAATCAGAGTTGAGGTTTAGATGAACTATGGTCCTTTTCCTTTCAGTGCTGATTCTGAGTCACACTCTCAAAGCGTTTCATCAAAGCAGGATGAAAAGTATCACGTTCTGCACCGACACACGCACAAACACACACTTGATGCATTTAGAGCCATTAATAAGAAAGAGGGTGTAGATATGAGGCATTCAAACAAATTAAACAGGGGGAGGGAAGAGTGACTGTTGCCATGACGACAAAGCGGCTTTTAGCCACGAGCGAGAGGGCAGAGGGATTTCAGCTCATTAGCTTGTGAAAATGAAGGGAGGTGGAAGAATTGTGGATTTTTTTTTTTCTTTCCAAGCAGGCTGCACCTCGGGAATGTTCACTGATGCTCGTGATTAGATTTTAGTCGAAATGTGGAAGGAAAGGTCAAAAATGTACCGACGCAGTTCAAGTCCAGGGCTGATTTCACTTTCCTGCAGAGGGTGTAATCTTACAAAAGCCAGCTCCAGAACTGGACCAATTTCATGAAGAGTTGGATTCTGCACAGCTGCTTCAATGATACGTCTAGCAATCAAATACTTTTGCTAACGATTTTTTTTTATCAACAAATCCCTAAAGTAATGCTCAATTAATCCAGCCAGGCAGTGCCAGAAAGCTCAATTGATGTCCAAAAAGTGTGAACATTTTACTTTTTATTTTGAGTCCATTTAGAGTACACTGACCAGCCCCAATGCTGGCTTAAGTGGTTACTGTGCTGTAAATTAAAGCTGAAAAGAGTGCATATACTCAAGCAGGAGTTGGTTTCGGAAACAACTTTTAACGTTTGAAGATTTTGATCTTCACCAGAAACCAATCTGGGGGCAAGGTGCCACTGACAGTGTAGGAAAGTGGGAAAATATTGTGTGAAAAATCCAGAAAATTTATTTAACATGCACGACATGTCACAGAATTGGAAAGGGAAGGAAGCAGAAATGTGAAATTCTGGATGTTGACGGAGACATAGCAAAGAGGAAGTTGAGCCAGTACATACTATACGATAACCTTGTCTTTAAAGGATTGATGGATCTTTGCTTAAGTCTAATATTCTTAGATGACAACCTGAGAAACATAAGCATAAAACTAGTCACTGTTTCCCTCTTAAAAGAAACCAGGCAAGAAAAGAAAAAGTTAGATTTCAAGAGAAGAACAACTCAAAGCATGGGCATAATTATCGAGTGCAAAAAATCAAATCACACAAGGTCAGAGATTAAGTCTCTTGTCTTTACCCCAAGTGTAGCCAAGATTGTCTTTCCTACTAATGATACCTGCAATTCTGTTTAATACAAATGAGCCACTGTGAAATAAAAAGGAAAAGCTGAAAATAAAAGGTCACGCTGTCATCATTAAAACAACGACCAAGGTATATCACAGTGACGGTTTTGACCTGTGGTCACTTTACTGCCAATCACTGCCATAAAATGACTGCAGTTAAGCTGAGCACCGCTAGAAAACATCATTAAAATATTAAAAACAAAGTCGTGAATAGTCATGAATGTGGTAAAACCAGTTTGTCACATGGTTCAGACACTTTACTATCTCAACAAATGGATTGTGTTTCAGGGTTTTGTTTTTTAACTACACATTAGTTTATTTTTCTTCTACTTGTTGGTTTCAACCTTCAGAACAATGTGTCCAAGATTATCCTGAAAGTACGTTAAAGCCTGAGCAGGTCCGCATCGTCTGCATTGGCACTATTATGGAACAGCGGGCTTTGGATCGCCACCATGAGGACACAAAAAGAACTACAAAATTCTAATTTATGGCATACTTCACAGGATGTCAAATTAGAAGTCACCCCGCTTTTCATTTTTATGATATCTTGAAAACTGTAATCATCTGCTATAACATGGGCTACTGTTCCTGGTCTAAAGACATGGTTTGTTTGTACTTTAGAAGTCCTGCTTCAGAGTTTGTCAACAAATGCACTCGCTCGGAGATCAAAACTCTACACTGCGTTACTTTCAATAACGACATAATGATCCACAGTTCTCCGTCAAACACTTAAAGATGATATATGTAAGACATTTATTATATTAAGACATAAAGTTACCATAATGTGTCATCAGAGATTAAAGAGAGATACTAAAATTGAAATACAGGCTTTACTGACAATAATGGCACAGCCCAGACATTTTCCTGTGTTTAAATTGTATTTTTTTATACCTTATATTCGTATAAGTAAGTGCATTTAATGTTAAGGTTATTTTATATCCTTTTCCCTTATCATCTCTGAGCCCTTTACTGTAACAATGTGAATTTCACCACTGTGGGATCAATAAAGTCGAATCTAATCGAAATCTAATAACCCTAATACATGTAAGAAATGTATTATATTAAGACACAAAAAATGGCAAAGAGTTGTCAACAGAGATTAAGAAGAAATTCTCATTTTGAAACCTGATAAACTGATAATAACGGCACAGCCCATTTACTGTATATTTACTACTACATATTCATTTGCAGGACGCAAACTGTGTTTGTGTTTTGATTTGTTGCGCCTGTCGTTATTATAGCAATGTCATGACAAGATATGGTCTTAGATTTTGTGTGATATCTGTGATGACTTTTCCTGGTTTTAAAGGCTGTTGCATTGATAAGTTTGTAAAATTCACTAAATATTATAAAATTATAAATAATATAAAGAATTTTACCATATTTATCATTTCTAACACACGTAAATATCCTTAATTTAACATTAAAAAAGCCAAAGAAATAAGGTAATAGTAAGTGTATTTTAAGTTCATGTAACACAGATTATAAACAGTAGATTTTTATTTTAGTGTATTCGTAGTGTAACGTCACTCTCACTCTTTGAGAATCTCAAAAGGAAACTTTCCATATGTCCATATATCCCGACATATCTCGTGTATCGAGAGGTACCCTAAGAACAAACAGACATTATTTGTGAGCCACATCAGCCAGCCTGAGCTGCATCACCATCCACCCTCCACCTCGTAATGAAGTTGGTAGCGGTTCATCGGACGACATGTCAGCAGAGCGAGCAGCGCGCGTTGGAAAACACCCAACAATAACGGGGACCTGTGTTCTCTCACACATGGAGCCAAAATCATTCCTCTCTTATCCACAGAAATCCTTTCATCATCTTTTCAAGGCCAGGCAATCAAAGTATGAAGAACCGTGTCAGCCTGTTCGTGCCAGGGGCTCAAGTGTGCGAGTGTGTGCTTGCTAATCCGATGCTGCGTGCTTTACTTTTTCAGCACGAAAAGAATTTCCGTCTCACCTCAGGCCAAATGTGTGGGACTGCTCGTAGTGGAACAGGGAATGAACCTTTGCATCCGAGTCCACACAGACCAGCCTGTCAATCAAATCCTGCAGAGCAGAGACAGAATATGTCACTTTATGATGCAAAACACACACATAGTGCACGGTGGAAAGTGTGGAGCCGCTTTAGTGTGTTGGGGCATTTAGGTGGGAGTTCTTTGTATGGTTTATAGTGAAAAATGCACTTGTGGCAGTTTACATGTCCTCCCCGTCTGTTCGTGGGTTTTCCCCAGGTTCTCCAGTTTCCTCCCACAGTCCAAAAACATGCAGATTTACGGATTAGGCCAATTAGACACTATAAATTGCCCTGTGAATGTGAGAGTGGATGGTTGTTTGTCTCTATCGCCCTTCGCCCTGTGTCAGCTGGAATTAGCCCACCCCCCCCCCAACCCCTCATGTGGAGGATAAAGTGGTAGAAGATGAGTGAGTGAGTAAAAAAGGGCAGACACGCCCCCAAATGGCCAAGAGAGGCATTACATGAAACCTGGAGTGTGACACACAACACTCACAGGGACGGATGTTGGCACTTCTCTCAGGGTGTAGTCGCTCTTGTTGGCTAACGGCTGTTGATGCAGCAGCTCCCACACTGACCGCGAAGAGGAGAGGACGTTGACCAAGGACAGGAAGGACTGGAGAGGGGGGAAAAAGGGATATTCTGTATAACGTGGAAAAGGCAAAAAAAAATCACTTAATTTAACTTCATGTGGTTGAAGACAGCGACTGGGCTTATGCATTAAGATGGAATTGATGAGAAAGTTAATCTACTAAAATTATAATTTGATTGTCATTTTTATTGTCTTATTACATATGTTTATTTATCTACTTGACCTTGGCCATTTATAGTTTTTATTATTTTATACATCTAAATCTTTATTGTTTTGATTGTTCTACTTGTTTTAATCCTTTATATACCTTTAATATTGTGCTTTTTACTTCTTCTTGTTGTTGCTGTTTCTCCTCTGTCACATTTTTTGGCTTTTTTTTAACCTGGTCATTGAGAGCACTTTGTAAAGATTCTATATAAATAAAGTTCTTATTATAATTATTACATTTTTAATTATTTTATTTTTGGAAGCAATTATGCAGGGATTGGTTACAAAAGTTACAAAATTTCCATCCTGATCTGTTAAGATGTCGCTGAGATATCCCCATGATAGGGATTTCTTGAAAATCCGATTGGTCTGCCACCAACTGCATACAGGAAGTTGGTAACAAACCTTACAGATAAACCCTGCTCGTTGGAGGAAAATAAAACAGTCTGTGCCACAAACATCACTTAACTCAATCTCACAAAATGTCATGCCACACACATTTGATTCCACGTTTTATCTGTTTTCAGTACAGGTTCAGGTCCAGGGCTTCACTGTCATGTGCAGGCGGGAAATGACAAGGAGGTCAGACCACATGTGTGTAAACCCTGCACCTGACCCACTGATAAGACAGGCTTTACAGTCACAAGTGGCAGAGCCAAGCTGACACTTGACTGCTTATCCATATTCACTTTGCTCGTTTCATTGAGAGGAAGAGACGACCTTTCTGTCAGAAGCCACACACGCACACACTGGTTTCCATGACTTCAGAGGACATTGCATTGACTTACAATAATTTCCTGGAGACTTACTCTAACAACCATAATTTCAAGTGCCCTAATCCTAACCTAAACCTAACCTTAACCTCAGCCTAACAGTAAAACATGTCTTCACTTTAAAATGTAGTCATTTACATTATAGGGGTTTGATTTTTGTCCCCATAAGGAAGACAAGTCCCCATAATGTGTGTAACAGATTTAGGTCGCCACAACATAAGGAATACCAGGTACAAACACACACACAAACTGTGCATGTGCTTTGAATAAAATTTGAAATAAAATTCTGGCACAGCTTAAAGCTGCAATACGTAATTTTTTAATATAAACAAATGTCTATTGCATTCAAACTCTTGTCAAGCTCCACACAATCTTATGTCACCCAGCAACATCCCCATGCTGCGCACAGGAAGTGATTCTTTCTACATCAAGACAGACGCTTGGCAACAGCAACTTTGCGCTAGTAAAGCCAGATGGCTGCAAACAGGTTGAAGTATGACCGAAAACAGAAAGATGCGCCCATGAAAAGTTTCCTAAGTTGATCTTCCTGCTCAAAAATGCTTCTTATCCCCACCCGCCCTGCTGCTGTAACGTCATGGCCTGACTGAGATAACTGATCAGACCTGGGCATGATACGGCCCCTTCCACTCTCCCTGACTGGCCCGCGTGAGGTTAAATAGAAATTAGAAAGTAAAAGTAAATAACAGAGCTCTAGAGTGCACCTAATGTTTCCCATACATTGAATGATGCCTGGGGTCAGAATCAACGCTAACTTATAATGTTATTCCGTTCATTCATCTCCCTGCCCTGCAGCTCTCTCTCTCTCATTATCTCTCTTACACACACACAGATCAGCTGATTTGTCTGCTCCTTCTCTCCACACAGCGCATGCAGCTTATATCAAATGACGACGCTAAGAACAGTATCGACACGATCTCCCTCACTGTTCATTATCCTATTATCCAAACAGCAGCGCACCGTCACTCTTGTATGTAAACTTGCTGCTCGAAGGGTGACCGGTGTTGGTGGTGCAAGATAATATGCTCACTACACTGCGCACAGTATAGTATAGTTATATTCATTATTTAGAGACACAGTTTCATATTTCCAATAGTTCATCAACAACAAAAAACGACAAAAGTTGTTACTCCAGGTTTAAACAAAAAAAACTGCATGAACATTCATACAATGTTCATGCAAAAACTCATATTTTTCAAGGTTTAAAATACTTGAGTTGGCTGTTTAATATGTAACGTTAAAAAGTAAGTACATAATATACAACACCACTATTTAAGTTAAATGGGGGTAAACTACAGCTTGAATGGTGGTACCTTGAGGCAGCTCCTGTCGATGGGGTCCATAGGTGTCGGTTTGGGACGGACCACCCTCACGTCTTCACTTCCACACTCCAGAGTTGACCACAGCTCAATCACGAGCGCCCGGACAAAACCTACAACATCAAGACAGTGGTTTCAGTACAGACTTATAAAAAGAGAAATTCTGAATTTTCACGTTCAATTTTTGACCTCATAATTAAAATACCGTATTTTATAAAGTGAAAGTGCAGCTGATATTTCAAGCACCAATTTGACATTTATTTAAACTGGACTTTTTTTTTACATTTACAGTAAGAGGGGAAGTCAGTATTCAATTGAATATCATGAAGTGATTTTATAGAATTAAAACATGCATTTAATAGATTTTTTGATATAATTACCTGCTTACACAAAGTAACAGAAATGCTCTGGTGTATAAAACTTGTGATTATTTAAACTGGTGATTATTTATAACATTGAACACTGCATAAAGAAATATTTTGAAAATGTCTTAATGGTTAATGGCTTGATAACAATTTTTACGTGTCCAATACTATACCAATATCCCAATCTTGAGACTGTTCCAAAACTGATTTTAGCCCGATACAGTAGGCGATACAGTTTTTACATATTTTAAGTTACTTACTTAAGTTACTTAAGTTCATTAAAGAAACTACTGAGGTGTTTGAACTCATCACCTACAGCCAAAACCACCATTTTAAAAACATAAATGTTCCAGCTAATCTGCTTTCAAAGACAAAATAATTTAAGTTAAATAATTGTTGTTATTGATTTTTATTTGTATTCTTACAGTCTGGGCTTAGTGATGCTTTTATTTAGGGTTTAAAGACTGTAATTATAACCAATATCGCAGCTATACATATCCCGATACTGATACAGAGTAAAGTATCGTCTCATCCCTATGATATAAATGGTACGGGTTTCTCACTCACTCGTCCACACTTTTATTTTACTTGTGTTTACTTGTGTATGATATTGTGTTTCTACAATTCTATTTAACACTATCAATGGTATAAGTCATATACCAGTATTGTATATATATATATATATATATATACAATATAGAATTCACTAGAAATCGGTACTTGTAAACATGTCATGACAGTAGCTCACATAGCATACTGACATAAAACCAAAATTACTTTGTCTCTCCACCCTCAAATATGCCGTTAAAGCTGCTGAACCACTTTTTCTAAAATCCCCACAACCTGGCGCTAATTCTGACATAGCATTCATGGTATAAATTATACATTTACTTTTGCCTTTGTAACATTTACGAACACAAAAAAAAAGCATAATAGCATGGGGACTTTAATAATAGTGGCTCATTCTTCATCCTTGTAATCTGAAGCAAACAACTCAAAGATTATTTTCCCACTGGGGTGCTTGATGTAAAAGGACTAAACAACAACAACTTAGAATACAAGCCTTAAGCCTCACAGATGGCAAATGTGCATGTTTATGTGGGTAAAGGCAGTAAGTAAGTGCATTAGTACCTGACGAGAGCAGAGCTGCCACACCAGGAGCAGTTGCTGCCACCTGTGTCACCATCACACCATAACCAAACTTCTCACAGCGGCTCACCTGCAGAGAAGAAAATATGATTATCAGTTCATATAAAATAGTTTTCATTGTTATTATCACTCTCCGTATGCCCAATTTAATTTTCATAATAATCTCTGTATTATTTTCTTTGGAAATGCAAAACATTTGCATATAAGTTACAAATAAATGCTTGTATTAACTTATTATATTTTCCTCCTTTTTTTAAAAAAAATAAATCACCTGCTATTTTCAAGATGCTTTTGGAAGAAATAATAAAATTCTTACTGTTAGAGATGTACTTATGAGAAATTTGGTAGGGGAACACATTTATTTAAACAATTCTTCCATGTTGAGGCTTTGTTTTAGAATGGTAAGTAGAAGAATTTTGTTTTGTGTGTCCTTTTGCAAAGCTTTATTTGTGTTTCTCTTTGTTTATTTTCTGTCTTTCATATAGAATGTTGTTAGTTTATGAAATAAAGAATTCATTCATGCTTCTTCTTATATTTTCGTCTCTATAAGAGTTTGTCAATTTGTGGATTATTTATTTTATTGTATTGACCCCAGCAAGAGAAGCAATTACTGAGTGTAATGTCTAATACTGGTTGTAGCAAAGAAAAAATAACAAAAAAATAAAATAAAATAAAATAAGATCATTTTAATTCATTGCATAAAATATACTCCAAATTCTGCACAGGCTGCGGTGTTGGCCTGTAGTAGCACTAGTCAATGATATTAACTTGAACAACACAATTATTAATTATTTTGGCACACCGATAGCATCAAGAAGGATTAAATGGAGCCACTGCCAAAACTGTTGTTTTTCCACAGCTTCCAGAAATGATGATAAAAAAGCACGATCAATCTTTGCTCGAGTATCAGAGCTTATCAGCATTTCCACACTGAAGTCCAGTGTTTTTTTAAAAAAAAAAAATAGATTGAGCTGCTACAACATCAGGACTGTGTGGATTTTGGGGAATGAAATTTACTTGGAGAAGAATTTAAGTCGAGCTCGTCCTTTAACCCCCAGAAGTGCTCTAGTGGGGCCCTCTGCAAGTAAACACTTGACTGTAGTCGCCGCTGTGGTTTGGAAAGTTTCCAGCAGTGACTGTGTTGGTGCTAAAGGGCGTTTGGCTCTTCTGCTGTGCAGACTATAAATACAGGTGGTGGGGGGGAGGAGAACAGTGCACCTGGCAAAGTGGCTCCAACTATAAAAGTGGTGGAGCAAAGACAATATTTTTTTATGATGTAAAAGACAATTAAGGAAGCAAAAGGAGCTATTTGAAAATGAAAAGACAGCACTCTTAAACTGGGGTGGCACTGTAAAGCTCGGTGTTTTGTCATCACCTGCAGTTTCTTAGTGAAGCGGGAAAACATGTAGGAGACGCACTCGTTCATGGCGCCCGTCTGCTGAAGCAGCAGCAGGCCTTTAGGAGTGGCGGCGAAGTTCAGCAGGCTGTCCAACAACGTTTCCTCCCACACGAGCCTGTCACGAAAACAGACAGGGAAAAAAAGTATATAGCAGGGTGAACTGCAGGGCAATGAATTGTGAGTCTGACACAGGCGGGCATAGTGATGGCAGTGCGACACTGAAGCCTCGACACGTGCTTCAAACCGTGACCTACACTTCCACTGAACCACTGCTTCGAAGATCATGTGGCATATGACATCCAAAGCAGCAACTGCTCCGTTGCCTGGATGAATCAGCTGACTGGCTCATGCTCCAATCAGGTGATTCACTGGCACTACCTCATCTCGATTCTGACAGGTGATAAGTTGAGGCTGTTTTGAATTTGAGCGCATAAACACTGTCATAACCACTCGAAACAATGCACAATTTGTGCTGGGTTGTTACCGGTATTGTGTTGGATTATTATGGAGCCAGGAAGAGAGGTCGTTCTGACACGTGGGAGCACTTCAACCCGATCGCTCCCGATAAGGTAGGTACGCTGGCTGTTTAATATGTAACGTGAAAAAGTAATTACATAATATACAACACCACTGCAAAGATCAGAAGACCCACCGGCTTACTGGCAGAAACATAAAAATGTGTACCCTCATCTTTTCAAATAGGCAAAACAATTCTTATGCACTCCAGCATCATCTGTCCCATGTGAGCGAGTGTTTACAAAATATGGAGAGGTTGAGAGCCAAAACAAAAGGAAACCGACTCAATCCAAAAACTGTTGAAAAAATAATGTACCTCAATAAAAATCTCTAAATGTTCCCCATCCCACATAATCACCCCCGCCATAGTTACACGAGCACTCCCAACCTATGCCATATTTTCCCAGCACTCTCTTCTCAATAACGCAATACACTCGCTCATCAAACTTTATTTATGCAGTCTCTCTGTGTGTGTGTGTGCATGAAATCATTTTCAAAGCAACAATACTTCAAACCCAAGCGTGATCAAAACAAAGATGCTTCAAAAAAGAAAAGCAGTTTCTCTAACACTGCTCACTAAGGTGTGTATTTGTGTGTGCGCGCATGTATACTTAAAAGCATCCTCTCCATCAATTAGCCTGCCTAATTTGACTGCAGCCTTGTCTTTTGCCAGGAGAGGTCATTGTTACTAAGGCTGTGAGTAATGAACCCATTTTCGAAACAAATGGTTCAAGTGGTTCAGTGCTTTGCAAAAGCTTCATTTGCCCATTACGAGGTGGGCAGCCTGGATAATGTATGAGACAAAGTCAGAGTACTTCTTAGCAAATAAATGCTGGTAATGACTTTAGTTTTATGCCTTCTGTGACATGAGATTGAGTTTTAAAGAGTGGTTTTAATCTGGAGTTTCTTACATGAATTTTATAACTAGCTGGCTAGCTAATTTTCTATCTCGCTCACTACCTAGCCGACTAGTTAGCAACTCGTTATTTCTATCTGGAGTAACACCCATATAACTTTGCAAGCTCACCAAGTTAGCTACATTTTACAGAGCTGTGTTTATAAAACTTTCTCACTTTAGTTTGCAAAGTCAGTTGTTTAAGAGAAGTCTTAATCAGGAGTTTCTTCCATGAATTTTATAACTAGCTGGCTAGCTAATTTTCTATCTCGCTCACTACCTAGCCGGCTAGTTAGCGACTCATTATTTCTATCTGGAGTAACACCCATATAACTTTGCAAGCTCACCAAGTTAGCTACATTTTACAGAGCTGTGTTTATAAAACTTTCTCACTTTAGTTTGCAAGTCAGTTGTTTAAGAGAAGTCTTAATCAGGAGTTTCTTCCATGAATTTTATAACTAGCTGGCTAGCTAATTTTCTATCTCGCTCACTACCTAGCCGGCTAGTTAGCGACTCGTTATTTCTATCTGGAGTAACACCCATATAACTTTGCAAGCTCACCAAGTTAGCTACATTTTACAGAGCTGTGTTTATAAAACTTTCTCACTTTAGTTTGAAAGTCAGTGTTTAAGAGAAGTCTTAATCAGGAGTTTCTTCCATGAATTTTATAACTAGCTGGCTAGCTAATTTTCTATCTCGCTCACTACCTAGCCGGCTAGTTAGCGACTCGTTATTTCTATCTGGAGTAACACCCATATAACTTTGCAAACTCAGCAAGTTAGCTACATTTTACAGAGCTGTGTTTATAAAACTTTCTCACTTTAGTTTGAAAGTCAGTGTTTAAGAGAAGTCTTAATCAGGAGTTTCTTACATGAATTTTATAACTAGCTGGCTAGCTAATTTTCTATCTCGCTCACTACCTAGCCGGCTAGTTAGCGACTCGTTATTTCTATCTGGAGTAACACCCATATAACTTTGCAAGCTCACCAAGTTAGCTACATTTTACAGAGCTGTGTTTATAAAACTTTCTCACTTTAGTTTGCAAAGTCAGTTGTTTAAGAGAAGTCTTAATCAGGAGTTTCTTCCATGAATTTTATAGCCAGCTAGTTTTCTATCTAGATTGCTAGCTAGCCTGCTAGTTATTGGCTACTTATATTTATCTCGCTTGCTAGCTAATAATGCCCATATAACTTTCCAAGCTCACCTAGCTAGCAAAGCTTTATGGAAATGTGCTTATTAAACTTGCTCACTTTAGTTTGTAAGTCAGTGTTTAAGAGCAGTTTCAATCAAATGTCTAAACTGCTCATGTGCATTTTGCAACAGCAAATGTGTAAAAAGATTAATTTATTGGTAATTTTAACAAGCAAAGAAAATGGTAGACATTACTCCAATTCGCAACACCCTTGTAACTTTGCAAGCTCACCAAGCTCGGAAATTGTGTTTATATAACTTGCTAATTTTAGTTTCAAAAAAAAGTTAAAGAGGTTTTACCAACTTTAGAAATTTTGGTGACTTGGTCCAACCATTTTTTCCAGTGTCTCACGAGACTGTTATAAAGATAATCAATATACTGCAAGTTAATTAAATAATGATAAATTGCAACATCTGTACAAAAGGGTATGGTTACATTATATTCACTGCTAATTCTGTCTTTCCTTAAAATTACAGCCATCAATTTAACAAGCAGCACCACAAGGAGACATGAAGTGGTGACACTGGTGAATGAATGAGGGGCTGAATCTGTTTGTAACAACATGCTTTTTTTTAAATATAATTCAAAATATCAGTATTTGGCACTAGCCTATCAATAATATTATCACACGTCAACATGACAATATATCAACAAAAGCAAACATTGTCAACTTATGTTATATCTTACTATATATCTTAAACTTTAGTTCAAATAAAAGCCGCGGCGTCAGCTGTAATATCTGCCAAGTAACCAAAGCCTGGGCCAAATTAAATAAGTAACAAATGTAGTTTGAGATAAAAAGTATTTTGATCTGGAATTTACAATACAATATCAGTTCAGCTAATCTCAGCAAACAGCCAGGGCAAACATACTGTATTTTACTTCAGTAATGAAAGACTCTGCTATCAGTTACAACCATATATATATATATATATATATATATTATTTAGGCTGATAAGCAGTGTTCAATTGAAACACACCTTTACAAAAATGTGCACTTTAAATAAGTCTGCATGCAGAGAGTGTAGTATTCACTACGTTGCTCTGGAGTGAAACTGGGAAAGAAATAAAAATCATGTTTTCTGGATTTGTTTTCTTCGACATGTAATAACCAGTGGGAACATTTTCCACATCTTACTCTAGAGGAAAGGTGATGTCAACAAAGCTTAACATTTTTTTTTTTACCCCTGTCAATCATCAACCGTGCTGTCAATGTCAATGTTGAATGTATTGCACATACTACGACTGGTACAAATTTAAATGGTATTCAGGCTTGTCAGACCTTATCTTTGTGGTAATGATAAAGATAATGCCTGACACACAAATATAAGCAAAACAACCTATGATCTTACATTCACTGTCAGTGCAAATAGGAGTAAAAATATTCAAAATTGGTGTTTGCATGGTTAGCATTTACTTAAAATGCCTTCTGCTGCATGAATATCAGATGTTTTTGTATTAAAAGCTTAAAGCAAAAGGCAACCAGTTGTGATCCATAAGAATTTAAATGACAGTTTTGAAAACAAAACAATTTACAGCAGTTTCTGGAATTTTCAATAGAGTATAGTATGTTATATTTTATTTAAGTAGTTATTTTTATAGAATAAATACACATTAGTGGTTAAGGTTAGGGGTTAGGGTGAGGGTCTCTTTGCTTGACTTACAGCATCTTAAAACAATAACTGTAAACTAGCCGCGTTTTCGCACGTGTTGGACAAATCAGGTTTCCGTTACGGATGGTGTAGTGAAAGATGGCTCCATGTTGACATTTTGCAAATGGAATTTCAGAAGAGTCGCCTGCAAAAAGTCACTCACACTGGCGTCCACTTATATGTGACATAATTTATTATTATTATTATACTATTTTCCTCTAAATGGGAACATAATTTATAAAACGGACATCGTGTTCAACTGAAGAAGAGCTGAAACTAGGGATTGAGACTGCTAACTCCTCAGGAAAATGTTTATTGTAATTATAAATCAAGTAGCAATTTGAAGCTGTTGCTCCTAGTGGCCATTCAGTATATCCATATTTCCTGGTTGGCTCCAGGAGGTACAGTTTATGGGAAGAAGGAAAATCAAATAGCTAAAATTATGACTTTTATGCGTAATGACTAGTAGCAACTTTAATTCTACAAAAATAAGGTCTTATCCACACTGAAAAATAAATGACTATAAATGGTGTCGTATATATGTCAGGCCATTATGTGGCACTGTAATACTGGAACAGAAATACACCAAAAAGGGAGAAGAAAGTTTGTGTACGTGACATCTATCAGGATTAAAGATTAGGTTAGATTAGGTGGGGCTATGACTTCATTGTTTACCCAAAGTCACATATTGATTGAAGACAATATATGGTTTTAGAGCTCCAAAAATGCCGGTGCTGTGTGGATAAAAAGCAAATATGATACAAAATTTCACAGATCCTCTTGTGTAAGGGTCCTTAATAATCTCTAACATACAGTGTTACTAAGTGAGTGTCGTGTGTGTGTGTGTGTGTGACCTCACCTTTCCTGCAGCTCCAGGGCAGATGCTGCAGCAGCAGAGACTCCAGGTACTGGCGTCGGTATCCTGTCCGATAAGTTACTGGTCTTGGAATGAGGAAATAAAATTTAAGTTAATGTTAAAGTCTTACTTCTTATCTTTTAATTTAATATGCGTGCACACATCTGAGGATGGTAAACAATAATTCTCCAGAATATTCTCCAATTTTCCTCAAAATTAAATCCACATATCCACAGATTCATATTGGGATGTTTCTGAGTTTACACAGAATAATATGTAAACATCATTGAATTTATTTAATTTAATGTCACTGTTTGATTGGTGTGACTTTGTCACTAACTCCTGCTCTGAGGCCGTAAGATTCACATATTGATTGGCCGCAGGACAGGTTTTTGCAACCTTAAATTCACAGACACCAATTGGACAATAGTAGCTGTAATTAAAACTGGGGTTTTAGTGTCTATTTCCTCAAAATGGGACCAAAATTTTCTAAATTTTGACATGACATCACATTCCATTGAAGAAGAAAGAAGAAGGCTTGTTTTTCCATAGACTTCCATTCAAATGTTAGATGGCTATTCACCATATTTTTACTTCCAATTTGGCTTCACGCAGAAAACTAGAGTACTAAGTCCATTTTTTTATATACAGTAAAGACAGTGTATCTGTATATGATACTACTTTATGTCTTTGTATTTTTTATATATATATACAGTAGGTGAAGAAATCCAGTAATTAAAACAAAGATTATAATTTTAAACAAAGATTATGCCTCTTTGTCAGACTAAATAAATGACCTGAAAACTAATGACAAACTGAATTAATCTCCATTGCCAATATGATAAATAAAAAAAGAGTGTAAATAGGGGTCAAAACTACTGTCCTGTTTATTAAGTAATAATTCAGGAGCCATTTTGTGGTCGATTCATAGTCGCTGGACTGTAAATGCAATGAAAACAGACGTGGGTGAGGATCTCAGACATCAAGTCATACATGACGTCTAGTGTGACAGTGTCTGATCATTAATATTTAACACAGATTGGGGAAAGTCAGAAGGAAGTGTGCGGTAAAATGTTGGCGCCTGATGCCGAGAAAAGTTAATTTTTGACATGGAAGATTTAGGAGTGACAAAATCTACCACTGAGATATTAATCACGTCTCGAGCTCAGACACTGCAGGTGATTTCTCTGACTACTGTGTCTGCAGTGGATGGAAGTACATGTCAGTTACACTTTTGACTGCTTTTGTTTTTATTCTTTGTTTTTTGACTGCTTCGCTAAAGATAGTCAGTTTACTTTTAATGACAGAGGCGGTATTCTAAACTAAAGGGAGTGTGTCACAGAGGTTAATTAATATGGTCTTCAACATTTATGCTTCACCTGCTGTGGAGAATTAATAATAAAACAGCATGTAACAGTCTTGATTAATGAAAGCAACATGTAATAAATAACAAATTCACCACTACAACATCAATATCAAAGGTTATAATTGTGTTTATGTGTGTTTAATTTAGTTTTTCTCTTTCCTCGGGTTCTTTTTAAATGTGAATATTTTGTGGGTTATTTTGCTCCATATAACAACGAGATAATTAGAACTTAATAGGTTTGGTTTGTGGACAAAAGACATTTGAGAAAAGCATCATTTCAAAGTTTGTCCACGTTTTATGGACCAAACACCTGATTGATTGACTGATTGAGAAAATAACCAGCAGATGAATCAATTATGAAAACAATCATAAGTTGCAGAGATTTGCATTGACCATACGAAACATTTCAGCCTGTAAAACTGTGCTTATTTGTGTTTAATGATTTGGCTTTTTGTGCTTTCAGAATATTTCTGATTATTACCCTTTTTTAGATTTGAAATGATCAAAAAGTCAACGTCATAAAGTAACTATTTTTGCATTTATTTGATTACCTATTGCTTTGCATTACGCATATGGACCCAGAAACTGTTGTGAATTACAAATTAATAATTACAAATTAATACCATTTTAAACATGATCAAAAAAGTGATTATTTGTGATTAACTCATGAAATTCTGCATTTATCAAGATTAAGAAAATTAAATTGTGAAATCGTGGAAATGAATAATTTGACAGCCCTACTTTTAATAAAGTTGTTATATATAATGTATCCTATTATATGTTATATATAATAGGATATCTTAAACTTGAGAGAGAATCTATAATCTTCTTTCAGACCAAAAAATTAGCATGTATTACCCGGGATTTGCAAAAACGGTAGCTGGAGCACAAAGAAAACAACAAAACCATCACGGAGCTCGGCGGCAATATTACTATTTTGTATCATTTACTCAGTTTTTTTTTTTAATTCCATTTTTATTAAGCGTTCTCCCAAGTTGTAAGAAGTAAGGCTTGTTCGAATGTGCATTATATCATGGCACAGAAAATTACACGGCAACATGCACCGCGCCCCAAAAATGACAGGACAAAGGAGAAATTAGTCTTGTGTTGCCACTAATGCAGATCAAGCCAAAGTCAATAAAAAATCTGTCACTTGCTAAGCAAGCAAAAGCATATTCCTATTGGTCCAAAACCTTTTAAAAACTTTAAGCTCTTTAACCAGTGTGAATGGAATTTTAGATTAATGTTCAAAACAATGAGCGAGAGGGAGCAGAGCCCTCATTCATCCGAGGACGACCCGAGGTGCAGGTACCTTTTTCCAGGCTGCGGCTACAGCCTTGTGCAGGCCGTGGGGTCTGAGGACCTGCAGACCCTCGCATGTGTTGTACATCTGCCTGCAGACGAAAATAAAGGCTCCACACACCGCAGGGGACGTGACGGACTCACTCGGCGATGACAGTTCGTTATTCAGCAGCCTCAGGGTGAACTGGACGACCACAAGAGCAGCAGAGCTTCTGCAGAGGAGACAGTGGAACGGGCACACATAATATACTACATATAGTATACTATACTGGATATATATATATATATATACGATTATGTGACTACACCTTTACTGCAAGAAACTGTTTTGAAATCTGTACTGTGTGGGATTCTACATAGAACTGGGATGTATTGAGTCAAATGTGGTATAGAAATGTATGAAAATATATGAAAATAGGGATACATGTTTATATTTACATTTGTTTTTGGTTGTATATATGAGGACAGCGTTTTCATTTTAGCGCTGTAGGCGCGGAGATGGTGGAAACAAATGACGTGAAAACCTCTTTCTGTTCCATTTTTGAACATATACTAAGAAATCTGAGGGAACATGACGAGTTAAAAGGCCTTTAGTGTTTCATGGCCATTGTATGATGTCGGCAGAAAGAAACATGCCATTGCATTTCACCACATAAGACCTTCATCAGGGCAGGCATACAAAATGGCCATAAGTATGTAATATTTAATTTAACAGTGTTGTTTTTTCATTGTCAGCTTTTTTTCTTTCATGAGTAACAAAAACTACAATAAACTATGGCAGTAATTATTGTTGTTGACCTACCACTGTCCAATAATAGATTCCCACTGTGCTCTTCAGTCTTCAACAGTCTTAAGTGCAGTAATTTAAAATTATGTTCAAGATGTGTATATACACACATCTTGACATTTATATATAATGGATTAAATGCCAATTTACTTTTTTTTCTAGCACCCTTGTATTTACTGTTTATATACTATATATTGGTATCTAATTATATTCAATTTCTTTTTAACATACTGTTACACTGGTGTAAATATTTCTATTGCATATAATTCTTGTTTTTCCCTCTTCTTTTATTTCATTTTTTTTATTGTTATAAAAAGTTATAGTTGGAGAAGCTGTAACAAAAACCCAATCTCCTCCTGATAAATGAAATAAATTTCTGATTCAGATTTATTTTTCTTTGAATTGGAATTTGACAAATCATCAGGCTTTACCAGGCTGGACTCTTATCATTTCCTAGTTCGTTAGTAACAAAAGAATGAGGTCACTACTGATGTCTTTCCAACATTATTGCAGTCAATTTTGGCTGCAACAAGTTATGACTTAATCAGTAATTAGTTGGTTACTGAATTGATCAGCGACAATTTTGATAACCGGCTAATCACTTTGAGTGTTTTCTTTAATAACTATGACAACTTAGTAGTAATTTTTTTTTTATTTTTTTTATTTTTTTTAGCTCCATATAACAAAGAAATCGTTAAAACTGAATAATTTATGTTTGACATTTTATGGCCCAAACATAGAGAAAACAACATATAATGAAAATAATGGATAGTTGCAGCCCTACGGGAGACTTCATGAGTACAAAAGCGATGTACGTGGCCACAGCCTTGGAGAAAGTATTATCACTAATTCACAACAACAGGCTGAGGCAGAGACTGAGTCTGCTGAGTCTACTGTCGAGCTCATCCCATTAAAACAGAGATATGAAACTAACCTGGAGTCACCCTGATCTTCTCGGTTGGTGCTGCAGCGTCGCTCGTGTTGATCAAACTGATAAACCGTCAAGCTCCTCAAGTCTAATCTGCTCTCGGCGCAGAACCGGGAGGTTTTGATTATGCAAACCTAAATCGCTATTCAACCCTTAAAGCTCAATCATATTTTATTCATTACCTTAACAAATACAAAACGACACAGTGTGTTTAAACACCATTCAGCCTCGGTGTCTCACCTCTCGCAGTGTGGCGCCACGAAGACATCCCTCTCGTATAAGAAGAGAGCTAATCCTCGGTCGGTGTTTGCGATGCGAGCCAGAATGTCAGCGATGAGAGTGAGCGCAGCTGCTGGAGTTTTTAATTTGCACTGCAAATAGAAAGAGAAGAAACAGGCAAAAAAAAAAATAAATTACCTGACAGCTTCTGAGAGAGGTGGAATCTCAGGCAGGATAAACAGATATTGAAAGTTCAAATATACTTAACTTTAGATGATAGTGGAGAGGGGAAATCTATATAATCACATTCACATTGAAAACACAGAGATGTTTACTATTGCTATTCTCCTTAAATATGTTTGTAACAAACATACGCAGACGTAGATAACAGGCAAGTGTCACGTATTTAATACCCATGGATAAAATTAGAGATATTAATTAGGCCGAAAAACAAAAACAAATTAAAGGTTGCAGTGTTTAAAACTGAGTGACTTTGTTTGTGTAGTAAGTAAAGACATGGCGGCACAAGATGGCGGCCGCAGTAAAGCAAAGCCCTTAACTTAACTACACAATACAAGGCTTCAAAAACCTTCAAAAATTTTTTAATTTTTATTTGATTATGCACTTATACAGACAACAAACAACAACAAACATAAGGCTGCTATATTCAGTTTTTTTTCCTGCCACATTTTATACGCTGGACCTTTAAGTGAAGTTAAGATAAGGGCGACAGAGTGAAACATAAAATACAACTGTGATCACCAGATTCTCATATTCCGAGTCACAATGAAGAATTATTCAGTGTCTCCCACTGAATAAATCTTACTTAAGCAGGTTAAGAAAAAAGTCCCTGAAATGGAATTTAGATAAATGAAATACTCACACACACACACACGCGCGCGCACACACACTGGTTTCCATGACTTCAGAGGACATTGCATTGACTTCCATTCATTTCCTGGAGACTTACTCTAACCTTAACCATAATTACTATTTGCCTAATCCTAACGCTGACCCTAATCTTAATCTAATTCTAACTTTAAAACATGTCTTCACCTTAAAATGTTGTAATTTATGTTTTGGAGAGTTGATTTTTTTTGTCCCCATAAGGAAGACAAGTCCCCATAATGTGCCTGTGTAAACAGATTTAGGTCCCCACAACATAAGGAATACCAGGCACACACACACACACACACACACACACACTTTCCATTGAGAGAATCCTGGTTTAATATTTGGATTAAGCTTTGCACAGTGAACTGGGATCTTTATATTCATGTATTAAAATAATATTCAAATGAATGAATGTGATTATTCTGCCTCTGTTTGGTATTTGTGAACAGTAATATTGTGTGTGTGTGTGTGTATTACGTCTTTTATCTGAAACACAGACACAGTCGTGCGGGGCTTAATCAGGATCGTGTCACGTGACACCGGTTTGAAAGTAGCGGCCATTTGTTTTGATTTAAAAGTGTTGGCGCTGCCGTTTCAAAGCAGGGCGTGCGTGCGTACGACTGTGTTTGCTGTTCGGACCTGTTGACCGTTGAGCAGGGCTATAACAGGAGCCAGCAGCGTCTCCATGACAGCGGGCTGGTATAGACAGTCTGCGGCACATTCCGTCCTATCGCACAGCGTCCACAGCACCTCCATCACCAGACTGACGGGAGACAGGGAGTCTGAAGACACGCGCGTAAACACATAAGACAACAGTTAAAACACTGTTTAGACTTGGAATACTTGAAAGTGTGAATATTCATTCAGTGACATTAATGTCCAATAATACTGACGGAAAACATGTTGCTCAACTGGCTTCCCTGTCTGTCGGAGCATTGGTGCATTTTTCAGATTTTAGATTAGCTTGGATTTTTTCTTTTTTTTTTTTTTTTTTCTTGCATACACATATAAAATTCTGAAAAAAGAATAGTTTAAATGTAATTAAATGTCATTCTGGTTTGTGGACAATACAAGACACCTGAGAAACCTCATCGTTTCCATGTTTGATCGGCATCTTTTCAACATTACTGAGGAAAAAAATCAACATTTTTTTTGACATTTTACGGACCAAACAAGTACTTGATTAATCGAGAAAATACTCAGCAGATAAATTGATTATGAAAATAATCGTTAATTGCGGTCCTACTACAGAGTGATCTGTCAAAAATATTAAACATGAAGCTGCTATGCAGATGAAACATAACCTTCCCGGTGGAGGTAACAATTATCCTAATTGATTTTAAAAATTCAAATGTGTCATGCAAATGTGTCATGCTCCTTTCAGCATCCTCAATATATCAAATAAATTTGCTTTTCATTCTGCCGCGTCACGGTACCACTGACTAAACTCTCACGGGGGCCGTGTGTGCTCGTCATCAGTCTATAAAGTAAAATATTAATAAAACAAATCAATGACTCCCTGGAGCGCCATCAGGAAATGATCGCGTGACAAAGTCAAGGTGGTGAAGAGTATTGATCGCTGGCCGGAATAAAAACAGCAGCGCACTTCAGGAGAATGAATTGAGCAATAAAGCAAGGTCTTCCAGGAGACAAGCGTCCTACTGTGTGACTCAGTACAAGGTTGAGAGATAAAAGATACGGAGTGAGGAATGCTGCTACGCCTCACGGGGAGGGCTCACCGCGTTCCCCACCTGCGTGTGAGGACGGCTCACTGTGCGGAGGCTGAGGGTGTTGGTACATGATGTGAATCAGGATGACGACCAGGTCTGTGAGGCTGACCGGATCTGAAACAGAGTGAAAGGTGACTCGGTGACTGCACGGGAAAACAAATGGTTACTAATTAGACAGAAACCGGCTGATGTTTCGGTGTTGTAAATCCCAAGACAACATTTAGTAACTGCCCATTAATGAGCCATTGAAAAGAAATGTGTGTGTGTGTGTGTGTGTGTGTGAAGCTCCTTTTTTTCCCCCACCCTCAACTCTTCTCTGTTCCGTATTATCTCCTTTCACCACAACCGGCCGAGGCAGATGCTGCACGTCTTTGAGTCCGGTTCTGTCGGAAATTCTTTTTTCTCTCCGCTCGTGTGAAACTGTCGGGTCACAGGAATTGCTGCTGGAGCCAGATCCCGACTGACTGAGGGTGAAAGGTGGGGTCACACCCTGGACAGGTCCCCAGTCCATCACAGACACAAACAACCATTCATTCTCCCACTCACACCTATGGTCAATATGGAGTGTCCCATTGACCTCTGCGTGCTGTGCTGGCCACTGCCTCACCATGTGACAGTGTTGGGTTTCTCTTTAATATGGTCTTGGCCAGACCTTTGCTATGCCACATGCCTCATTTGTCTCTAAGAAAATAGGATTTGCCACCAACTTAGAATCACTGTTTCCTCATTTCTGCCAATATTTATTCTGATGGACATTTGTACGATATTTTGCTTTGAAGTGTAAACAGAAGAATGACACTAAAGACTGGATTGAATTAATCTGGTTCACCCTGTTATCTTATGTGTTCCTTTGTGTTTTCACTAACTTTTCTTCAACCTTCCTTTTATTGACCCTTGCTTTTAATCTGCGTAGTTCATCTGATATTCAGTTGTTTGTTTAATTTGTGTACTTATATTTCATTTTTACTTCACTTTGCAATTTAATATCTGACGAAGGTGCTGAACTAATAAAGTTTTATTTTGGGGCATGTTTTAGTAACAACAAACTTTTATTTTCTTTCCTTTGGCAGTAGAAGACTGTGTGAGAGTGTGATGAGATTTTCCACAATTTTGTAGCATCTTACTCGCATGCCAGCATGATCAAATGATGAATGAGAGCAATAATCAAGGCCAATCATTTACTGGCCTTATGCCAAGTATGTCACTGCCACTGGGAAATAATTCTACAACAGTATTGATTGTAATATTATTTTCTTTAATATAACATATATAAATATAACAAAGGTTTGATATACTGTAAGACTCACACATTTGAAGTATAACATTGTAAAAGGTGTTGCTTTTAACACGTTCTATGCCCATAAAGGAGTTTAAATGGTTTCAGATCAGTAATATTTATCACAACAATCAAGGATATCTACCAATTTGAGCTTTTTTTTTGTCACTTAGCCCGAATTAATAAAGAGCAGAGGTCACCCACATTAAAACCAGTTACCTATTTTACAATAGTAGCCAATTGGTGTAAATGGTGCTTGAAATGTACAAAGTGATATCATTTAATGAATCACATTTCAATTTCCTTATACCTTCCTCAGTCTCAGTCCATGAGACACACTGACTCAGATAAAATTGGACCAGGAAATAAGACAAATGACACAGTGTGACCCGAATACACTGACTACTTTCAGCGGTCTCCACCTCGAGAGTGGCCTTACGGTGATTGTCATAAAAACATCCCCAGACGAACTTGGAGGGGGAAAGTGAATCATGGGGTAATAATGGAGGGTTAATTGTGGCTGTAGACGATAAGTCTCACTGCATTTGGTGATTAAGCTGGGCGTGGGGCGACAAAATCACTGCCAAGGTGAAATGGAGGGAGTGGTTCCACATGGGAGCTGATCAGACACATTCCTACAGGAGATACTCTGCAGTAAAGATTGGATTTTACCACTACAATCAGCACATGGCAATAAACTATCAACGCAACTGTTTGTCCCTTTAACTGGGGGTTGTTTATTGGCGAGTGTCTTTAAGGCCCGCCGCTGGAAACATGGAACAATACACAGTAGAGTTTGAACGATCAAAATACTGCATATTCCCTTTTTAAAGACAGGGTCAGTAAGTGTGCAAAGGTTAGCCACCATTGATTTTTATGCACATACTGTAACTACCTGGTTTTCAATTCAATTGGACTTATTGAGCGTCTCTGGTAAGTTGTCAGCCAAAGTAGTTACCAAGAGTGGTTAGCGAAAAACAATTTCTGCTGCAGTCTCCTCAGGAAGCTGAAATTTAAATGCAGTTTACATCTTAGGCCATGTTGAATCCCCCAGGGTTAACTACTAAAACAACTACTGGAAGACAGACCGTCAGTATTATTGGATAGTAATGTCATTGAATGAATATTCACACTTGTATTTCAAGTCTGAATAATGTTTTAATTGTTGTTTTATTTGTGTGTGTGTGTGTCAAAGGTTTGGACACACTTTCTCATTGAATTCAATGAGAGAATAGTCAACAGAGCAGCATCTAATCAAAGCCCCAAAACACAAAAAATTGGGTTCTGTAGTGAAAATGCGAATTTTTCGGCTGCACTTTCTTTGCCATTTTTCTACGACCCGCTCCTTAACACCCTTTGTTCAGTCAAAGAATTAACCACTGAAACTCAAAGTGATAAAGAAGAGTCACGTGAAACATCTAAGCTTACTCAGCTTTGTTCTAAATAATATTGAATGGTTTGAATGTAACACATTTAAAAGTTACGCATTAAAGATTTAAGTGGAGTAACAAAAAAATGTTGCTATCTGAACGCCAGGGTGTCAGGTGTTAAAAAAAAAGAGACGCACCTTTGCGCTTCCGCACTTTGATTGGGAAGAGTTTTCGTCCGTTGGTGTAGACGAGGAGTTTTCCCAAGAAACACAGAGAGTGGACAAAGACGGCGTACTCGAGCTCCTTCCCCGAATAAACACTTCTCTGAGCTGGAAACAGAAATAAAGGTGCCATAAAATATCGTCACAATCGCATTTTCACAGTCTCCATGTTTTCCATGTATCGTCGATTCCGTTCAAAGGGACAAGAGTTTACAACGATGAAATAAAGCAAATGTGTCAAAATGTGTCATTTTGTCTCATTAACTAACTGGAACTGGGCAATAATTGTGATTTTCTTGAGCAGCAATACAACAAGTTGAATATACAGTGTATTGATCTGATGTTTAAGCGAGTTTTTTCTTTTACTGTCATTTTTTTTTTGGTCCTTAAAGAAATTTAAAAAACATTGTTTCCTTCAACTTAAACCCAGGAGAGAAAAAAAAAATCAATATTTAATTATCTGACATTTATCAGGATGGTGGCTCAGTGGTTAGTGCTGCATGTTTAGCAATGTTACCTCACGACAAGAAGGTGCCGGGTTTGATTCCTAGTCCTGTGTGGAGTTTGTATGTTCTCCCCATGTCCGCATGGGTCTTCTCCAGATGCCTCCGACCATAAATTAATGTTTGTACATTTTTGGTCAGGTTAGGTCCATGGCGTGGCGACTCAATGGCAGTGACTGATCAACCCTCCGTCCGACCTCTAAATTTCATTGTGCAGTTTCTATTGTATATTGACAATAAAGATTCCTTTTCTAAAATAAAAAATATATCAATATTGACTGATTTTTAAGTTTCGTTTGTGCCAATATGCGCCAGATCATGTTTTAATGTAAATTAAAAGGCTGAAGAAGAGAAAAGAATCACCTAAGATTCCCAGGAACACCAAACTCTTAGAGAATAAAAGGGTTGAAACTGTTTAGTATTCAGAATGCCTGTACTATGATGTGGTAGATACATTCCATATCTAAACTTCAAGTACTACACTAAGATTGAGAAGTAAAAGAAAAACATATATGACAACACCGCAGAGCCTGGAGGTGCAGAAAACCAAAAAGAATTACAGCTAAATAAAGTCGTCTTTTATGGAGAAGTGTATCAGTGGCAGTGGGGGCGGCAAATCGCTGCTCATCCGAGACAAGGTCAAAATGTTTCGTCTCCAGGAATCAGCCGGGTTACGGGAGATAACACACTGAGGCTGTCACGCCATTATCAACGACCATGCTGCTGAAATGTCCACATTTAAAACATACTGTTTCACAGCTCTGCCAGCTAATTCAATTAAAACAGTCAACAAAAAAGGAGGATTTTATGAAATATTTGGTCTAGACTTCATAAATCTGACATTTTTTTGATGGCCACATTATTAGGTACATCACATTAACACAAATATTGACTCAGGCGATCACAATGTTAGCACCTAAATGTATTTAGGTGTCAACACATGGTCACAACAACGCAACAGAATGTAGGATAAAGTTGATTTAAAGGTCCAATGTGTAATATTTAGGAGGGTTTATTGGTGGTACTTGAATTAACAATGTGTGTATAAGAGGATAATTGCTTTAAAATTATACTTGTTTTAGGAGAGGCCTACATAATGGCAAACAATTGTAACAATAGCAGATCTGACTATTTTAACAGCCATTTTTGTAACACCTATAATTCTAAACAGGTAAATCAGCCATTTTTATATTTGTGAAATAAATCACAACTTCATTTCAGGTATGTGACTCAATAAATTTTAAGTAGAAGGGAATGAGTCATATAGATGTTTAAAACTAAAGATAAGATCAGTGTTTTGTTGGTTTAATTTCCGTTGTTCAGTTGACCGCAAAGAATTCCTGATTAAGAAAAACAAAATATTCGGTCTTTTTCGATCACACTACATTTGAATAATCACTATTGCTCTCTTCTGCCGCTCATGGACTACCACTATGTCCGGTTGGTTAGCCATCACCAGTTTGTCCGTCTGGATCTGGAAGTCCCATAAGATCTTAGCCCTGTCGTCCTAAATCACCTTTGTAGGCGTCTTCCATCTTGATCCTGAGATCTCCAGTCCAAACTTAGTGCAGATGTTTGGAGGTAGAGGCATATAGCATGAAGGACCTTGCCTAAGGGTCCCACTGAATGACCACGCCCTAACCGGGAATCAAACCCCCAACCCCCAGTATCAAAGTACATATATAAAATTAGACACTGTATATTCTTGTTTGCAGGCGCTCTGTGTCCTCTTTAAGACCTTAACCTTATGAAGAACCTGCCATGTCTGGCTTATTTTGTTTACTCTGTTTCTCTGAAGACTGTTTGTCTGCTTCATATTTTGTTTCTCTAATCATTCTCGTGTCTTCTTTCGACCGTTTTCTCTTTTAGTTTTAATGACGGCAGACGCCGCGTGTGCACATCACAGACCCTGGATAAATGACAACGGGAAAGAAAGGTCTGGGTACAAATAACGCTGAACGCCCGCAGGCCTCAAGTGAAGCATTATTTTCTCATTAGGCACTTTTTCTCGCCACAGTTCAGCTTTACTTATCTTTGCTTGGCTTCACTGGCTGCATTAACTCATCCATTACTGAAAATGTGCTGATGTTCACCGCAGAGAAGGAGACTGGAGAAGAAGACTGGTCTTCAATGGCCGAGGAAATCACAAGTTTATGGACTGTTTAACTTACCGGTGCTCTGCTGCCCTGCTGGCTGGGGATCCACTGTCTGATTTGTGAAGTGTTCCCAGGATTCACTGTAATGGATGCAGCACTGAAGAGCCGCAACGATCTGAAAAGAATAAAGGGATTGAAATAAATGCTGCTGTGGTCGATGCATACGCTTAATTCGCTCCTGTGTTTCCTGATAAATCCATCCAGACTGCCAACCTCCTGTTATTGAACGTCTTAATCAAGAGTTTAAAGATTACTTTAGAGACACTTTCTAGCATTAAATCCGCAGTGATCTCCTCTGAATCCAAGTATCATTTGTATCGTAAGCACCTGCTTGAAAACATGACACGCACACTCAGGCTGCTGTAGGAACAGGGCGGCACAAGATGGCGGCTTGCTATACTCCATTATATTACACACATGTGGAACTGACCTGCCATTTTGAGCTACTTATGTCAGATGACTGGTAAGGGACCAGAATGTGGAACTATCGGTGCTTTTCCATTATACAGTTACAGCACTACTCGGCTTGACTCAAATCTTTTTTTTTTTTGCTTTTCCATCAGTGATAGTACCTGGTACTTTTTTAGCACCTGCTCTGTCAAGGTTCCAGTCGAGCTGAGCCGATACTAAACTGTGACGTGGACAGACTGCCGGCCATTGATTGGTCAGAGAGCATCGTCACCGGAAGAGTCACGAGCTGCGACGTCCGACGCAAGAATCAAAGCGAACAATGGCGAACTGTAGATCAGTTAAAAAGACTTAAAAATTCTAAAAACATGTGTTAATCTCCAACATTTAGCAAGCATATTTAACAGAGGAGGTGTATTTAGCGACAGCACTGCTGAAAGACGGAGACGGTGGGTCCAATCACAACCCGTTCAGCCGTATTTCAGTTCAGCGACTGTGTCAGATGGAGTCTGTGCTCCGGTCATGCAGGAAGTACTGAACCATTCAGTGAACTAATCTTTTCATAAAACTGAGAAAAATGATTCAGTACAAAGAAAAAACAACTGATTTGACTGTCTCGCCACATATGAAACAACATCATGGCAGTTTCACACAGCCATGCCCACGTTGAGGTAATTTATTTATTTATTTATTTATTTATAAGTCTATAACCTGTGTTCCAGAGCTCAGGGTCTTAAAGTAGATTTTCAAGGGAGCAGGTGTTCAGGAGATTTGATCTCCCCTTCGCTCCCCAGTGATTCAAACCGGACCTGGACTGTACATTAAGTTCCTTTTTTTCTATGTAACATACCTACTGTACCCATAGTGCAATAGTGGTCATTAAATGGAGTTTGACTTTGACTAAAGTTATTGCTTTTCGACAAACGCCCACTACATTTGAATTATTTACCAAAACTTTGCTTTTAATTCCGTCTGAAAATAAGTCCACACAGTCGACATGTTTACGGCAGCATGGCAGGAAACACTCAGTCCAGAAAATGCTGACACTCACTTGTGTGGAGGATTATTTCCACTGTCTCTTTTCAGCGGCTAGTGAGAGAGATATTGATTATTGTGTGAATCACTCACCAGAGACTTGTATTTTTTCTCCAGGAGTCTAAGAACCACAGTCCTGCTGTAGTAGCCATGCTGAGGAAAAAAGAAAGGACAAGAGAGAGATATGAACAAAAAAGAAAGATAATCATTGGGCAATATACTATACAAAGACAGGTATATATATATATATATATATATATATATATATATATATATGCACACTTTGGGTACACTTTCTTATTGAATTCATTGAGAAAGTGTACCCAAACATTTGACCGGTAGTGTATATACAGTATATAAATAAAAAAATAAAAAATGCACACCATCCACTTATTAAACCAAGTGGCTTTAATGTCCAGTAAGGCCAGTAAGTGAATTGGTTCCAGGACTTTTTCTGTTCCAGGAGAGCTGGAGTCGAGCTCATGATGGAAGGACAAGAGGGAGAAGGTGCTGTCGATAACTTCCTCCATGTATCTGATGTCAAAGGAAGAAGAATTAAACTAATAAAATGCACTGAACCTATACATTATTTGACACGCAGAAGAAAAATCTACTTAATTGAGACCAAAATAAAACATGTTTGTGATAGGACATGTGATTATTTTTTTTTTTTAGGTTTGCGCATTGCAGATCAACATCTTTCACCATTTATTAACAGTTAATAAGCCAAACTACTGAAACTTTTGACTGATTAATCAATAATTAAATTATTCATGACTTTTAGACTCAAGTCGTGTCGCTAACAGTTTCAGCAAATTTAATTTACTTTTTGGAATATATGTAGAATATTTTATTTCATTTCATTTATTCCATTCGTGTAATGCACAAGTCCATTGAGAAAAAATAAATAAATGTAATTATTTTTGTTTGTTTGGCACATTTTATGATCAGAAAGGAGCAGAGATGAAAAATATGAAGAATATAATTTTTTTAGGTTTTACTGTTGCCATAAAATTGTAATTTTTTTTTTTTTTGATTTCTTCTTGATTAATGGAGCCTGGTGCTATTTTCTTCCTTCTTTTTACTTAGTTTGTAATATCATTTGTGATACAGTTATTATTATGTTTGTCATGTCTGCCATGCCAGTGCTATGTGTAAGATGTTTGTCAAAGGATGCCACTGTCTTACAGCTGCAAAACATATTTACCCGCAGGTGCAAAAAACATGACTTACAAGAGAACCTGAAGTAAGTGAAAAGAAATGTGTCAATAACAGCTCACTTCTCTGGGTGACGGATCCAAAATGTCGTCACCTCCTTCTGAAAGTCGTTCATCAGTCGAATCTGAGGCAAAAGAGTCCGAGAGAAAACGTCATAGCGTGTGCAGAACATAGCGTTTGTGTTTTTCTGTGAAAGACATGACACTGTACCTGTTTGAGAAGACGAACGACCTCAGGTCTGTTGATGTCGACGGTGGCCAAGCGTGATGGGAAGCTCAGCTTTTGAGACGCAAAACTGGATTCTACACTCTTAGCTGAAAAATGTAAAGTACAATTATTGCCAAAAAAGATTAAGTATATTGGTGTTTAGGCATATTCACGCAACGTATCGCACAAAGTACCATTATTTTCCATTTGCACATTGTAAACAATCATATATCAGAGATTAAATAATGAATGTGTGACATGTTATTGTATAAAATAAAAATTAATGTCAATAACGTTGACAATAACAGCCACAAGTGTAGCCACAATTTAAACTTATTGTGAGTTTCTGTGCTAAATGAAGAAGGCAACGCGCAACTTTACCAATAAATGTTGATACACTTTACAGCGTGCCATTGGAGTCATTAAAAACTAACATGTCCGTGTGAAAAGAAAATTCCATGAGTCCATGCATGCTTTTACTTTTGTTCAATTCAAACATTCAATGTGCCGGACATGCACATTAAAACTCAGTAATTAACTCAGTGATTCAGGAAGTGTCCTACCTAAACTGGTGTAGATCTCACGCGTCACGTTCAGGGGAGACGAGGAGAAACTTTTAGCAAAGAACTGCAGCACATTATCCTAAAGGAATGTGAGGAGGACAGGATATAAGACATATACATACAAAAATCAGTAATTAGAGTAAATATTCGCAGTATCTACTGAGTGATCAGCTTGTTTGCTGGCAGGTTAGCTGTCAATCATCATGAACAACAGTGTTATCTTGTTCTCTTGTAGACAATTAAACATTTTATATTATTAAATATAATATATTAAAATCAACATTGTGACATGAGACAAGATGTGGCATCTGTGATGTCTTTTCCCGGTTTTAGGTTGTTGTAGTACTGATACATTTAGTGAAATATTAATTAAACACTGATTTGTATTTAATCCACAAAAACAATAAATGAAAAAGCAGAAAAATATGGCACATTTACAAGCAATGTCATTGCTTCTCACACACAAATGTAATTTATTAAAGATTTTAAAAAAAGCAAAAGGAAATAAAGCAGTTATCATCTAATGGTAACCACTGTATTTTGAGTATATAACACAATAATCATAAAATACTGTATTTTGGGAGGTAGATATTTTCATTTTATTTCAGTATTTATAAAGTAATATCAGAACAAACATCTACAAAGAACATTTCCATGAGTTTTTCCTAAGCAGCCGCAACTACAATTGTTGAGGTATTCGTTATAAGACATATCAATTGACACCGCTCTTTAAAATGACGCCAATAATACAGATTCTTTTAAAGCTTTTTTCCACACAGTGGCCACAGTGAGACTGGGGAAAAAAAGGAGATATAGAAAAAAATATAAATAAATAAAACAGGACTAATGTTTACCTCGCAGTACAAAGTAAAATGTACAAACATTAACTTTTACTACCTGAAATCTCCCTGAAACAGTGTAATACCCTTTTTCTTAAAGAATTTACAGACACTTCTATGGGCCAGTGTTTCACAGTTGGTATAATGTTCACTTTGTTTATAGTTTTGTAAATGTTTTTGGATTTGGATATTTATGCTTATAGGTTTTGTATATATATATATATTTTTTTTTTTTTTTATTTTGTGAAGCTTTACTTTTATATTTTTTTTGTTATTATTTATCTTTCTTTTGTTTTTCTGCCTTTAGATTTAATTACTCTGGAAGCCCTGAATAAGAACTCCAATGTCAGACTGTAAATCTGTGCTGAAATACAGAATTCACATCTTGAACGTTGAACCTTGACTTGTTTTTTTTTGTTTTTTTTTTAAGTTGAAAACGCGTGAATTGTCAGTCGACTGATTGCCGGTGATTAGCTGAGGCTGCTCGGGACTCACGCTGAGGTCGGGGTCGGGGTCGGGCTCGGTCAGAGCGGCACAGAGCTTCCTGCGCAGGCTGCTCCAGCTCTCACAGCTCAGCACGTCGGAGGGAGGCGCGCAGCAGAGAGCCTGCAGAGCCTGCCAACGCACCTGCACACACAAAAACAACACTTCACCCATCAATCACGTTCACCTCTGTGACAGTCTCCAAACCTGTGTCGGTCGTGACCTTCCTCCCACACGACAAAGTTTACTTTGCCCGCATTGATTCGCTCTGTCTAAACCGCTGCCGTGGCCCCGACATCTATTTTTACCCGTCGTCGACACAATCAATTAAGTTGAGATTTATAGGATTGATTGATAATGGTGCACTACTACTACTGATGAAAGGAACAGCTTTTAAAAGGTCATTTAGGAGGGCTTATTACACCTCCCATAAGTATATATGCTTCTATGAGTCCATAATCACTTTAAAACATAGATTGTTTGGTTTTTGCCTTAAAATAAGCCGTTTAAATGTAGCTAAGGCCTGAGGCCGCCATTTTGTGCAGCCGTGTTTTTAGAGCAGCCTGAACAAACAAACCAGCCCGTGCATGAATTTTGAAGCAGAAACATACTACACTAATAATGACATGTGAAGGCCACCGTAGTTCCCCGATGTCTGCAGACTCATCATTAGATGTCACTAATTCTTGCAATGCGAAAGGCGCTTATAAATAAAATGTATTATTACTATTATTATTATTATTGTTGTTATTCATATCAGTGTAAACATGGTTATACATATTCTGGTTACTCTTTGTCTGTATTACATTAGCTATTATTACTTTTTGCTATTTTTATGATCTTAATATTTAATATTTTCAATATTGTGTATTCATGGATGTTAAAATACATGTTTATTGTTTATTTTCTTTCCTTTTTGACCGTCTTTGATGCTGTAACAACATACATTTCCCCACTGTGGGACTAGAAAAATCTTATCTTATCTTATCTTATCTTATCTTATCTTATCTTATCTTATCTTATCTTATCTTATCTTATCTTATCTTATAACACACTGGACCTTTAAGCGGAAATCAAAATATGTGTTGGAGCTTAACGAGAAACATCAAAAAAATAATAATAATAATAATAATTGCTCCTGCAGCTTCTTAGTCTTGAGTGGAAGAGCAAGTTGTCTTTCAGCTGAAAGGTCGAGGGTTTGGCTCCTGGCTGCTGATGTGTCCCTGGGCAAGACACTTAACCCCAAGTTACACATTATGGCTGATGATGATGATATGAACTCTGTATGATAGAAAAAGTGCTGCACATACAGTAAATGCACTGTATGAATGGATGAATGAGCTATAAAGGCCTACAGACCATTTACCATTTACTTCAACATTAACACACTGTGAGGGTCAAATGGAAGAAGAAGTGAAACAAGATGGCAGTGTAGTCAGATTATCTGAAAACTACAAGAGGAAATATGGGGAAAAAATTCTACTTCTATTTCTGGCTCATGTGACACATGATCTTTCTGAGCAATGACAAAAAGCATGAAACAACAACAGACAAATCTGATTTTTATATTTAAGTGACTAAATGTTGTTCTACCTCTTTGGGTTTGCTGGCGTCAAGTTTTTCAGCCAAGACCTGCAGCTGTTCCTGTCTGAGGAATGCATAACTCTGAAAGGAGACATGAAAAAGAGAAAATGAATTATGATGCGCCATAAAGCTATAAACACAAGTGCTTTTATTGCTTGATAACTGGACACAAGCAGTATCACAATTCCCTGGTGCCAGCAACCAGCTCCACAGTGATATTAGAGTGAAAGTCAGATATTTTCAAACATATATAATGCGTGAAGAGGAGAAACTTTACTTGTTCTTTAATATATGTAAGACACCATATTAGCCCCAGGGTTCAATAATATAACAATAATAATAATGATAATAATAATACATGAATAAAAGATGAGCGTTAAATGATTTGTAAGAGAATCTACAGTGTCTCTGACCTGGTTGAAGGAGGAGTCGCTGTCAGAGCAGTTGTCGATGTAGTGGCTGTTTGTCTGACTGTGCTGCTGCTCCTCCTTCCTCATCTGGTCCTCCTCAAACTTGCTGATCAAAGAATCCACAACCAGGATCATGGTGTTTTTCAAGGTCAGCATCATCTGCTGGAACCTGTAAGAGAAGAACATAGAAAGTAGAAATGCCCTCTCTCTCTCTGTCTCTCTCTTTTTTGTCTGCACTGCTGTTGTGTTTACAGCAAAATGAGATAAAAAAAAAAATCTGTTATAATTTCAATGGATTACTTTATACTATGTTTTGAAGGTCTGGGGAAAACATAGAAAAACAAGATTTTTGAGAGACTTTCTGTGCTTCACTCACTCAGCTGAGTCTCGTGTCCTTCGGGTGATGGCGTGGATCAAAGTGTCGTGACTTGAGCCGATTGCATGTTGTCCCTCTCCTCTGGTCCAGTTCTTGGTTTCCTCCTCCACCACAGTCCCCAGGGAACTTTCCACATACTGACGGAGGTACTTAACAAACTCATAACTGAAAGGAGAGCAGATCACTGCAGTAGATTTCACAAATAGTGACGATGGAAAAAAAAGTCAGATTCCATTTAAAAACAAGACCTTTAAATTTAATGTCTTACTTGTGGAAGTTCTTGTCCGTCTCCTCCAGATGAAGAAGGATCTCCTCGGCACATTCGGTCGATGGAGCACCAGAGATCCTGTCGTTGATGCTTACCAGAAGCTGCATGAGCAATGACTGCAACTCCACCTCATCTTCAGCTGACAACTGAGACATCTCCTTCAGATGATCCTTTAGATGGAAAATAGGGGATATAATTGTTTTTTTTTTCAACACTTTTTGTGTAGTTCAGGCCACAGATAAGGATCATTTTTTAGTTGGGTTTGCTCAGAAGATGTCACCAGAGGTTGAGCAAAAACTACTAAATAATAGCAATAAGTCGCTAATCTCAGTCCAAGGTACACACACCTAAAGTCATCTTTTCATTTCTTAAATCATCATTAAATCAATCTTTTTTTTTTTTATTAATCCATAAAATGTTAGAAAATTGTGTAAATTTTAGATAAACTAAAAATTACAATCTTCTCAAATGATTCAAACTTTTAACAAACCCTATTTCAGATTTTTTTTTGTGATATGGATGATTAATGAATGATTGTTCATTGCAGTCCTCGGTCAGGGGTGAGTAAAATGTCCAGGTGAGTAAAAATAGCTGCATCAGGACTGAATAATTCTAACCTGTGGCCAACAATATACAAGCAATGGTATTCCTCAGAATCAGATTATTCAAATCTAATACACTGTGTTTCCTCTACAAGTAAATCTTTGGGGGCAAAAGTGCTAAATCAACGATGGAAAAACACACTGTCTGTCTGACAGCATACAAATCACAAAAAATATACAGCATAAATATTGAGTGAAAGTGTAAAATATTGCACTACACCTGCCTGAATGTATTTAAAAGCCTAAAGAAATTATTTGATTCAGTTTATTGTAAAACTGGGCACTAAAAAAATGTGTTAATAAGAATGATAAAAGTTGAAGAATATAGTGTCAGATTAAAATGACAGTGTCTATCCAGATTAGTTAGATTAATGTGGTTTTTGTCAATAGAAAACGTACAAAACGCCCAGTTTTATGTCTCCACCTACAACTTATTAAACAGGCAAAGATAAGCATAGAGGCATTTTTATTCATTAAATTTTTTTTTATCATTTTTATTATTCTATATTACTTTCTGCTCTCTCTCTCTCTCTGATTAGCCTGCTAACGCTGCTACATGTACCACTATAGAAGAGCTAGCAGCACAGCGGCCGGAAATTAGCGAAACAAATACGGCTGAGCGAAAACACCAGCAACGTGACCATGCGTGGATTTTCATAAAACATCTGATATCACCTTGTCTTAATGATATAAACGGCTTTTCATTCGTGTAGCATCCTTCCCCGGACGGTAGCGTCTCTATGGAAACGGCTATGTAGCATTAGCTGCGGTGCATTGTGGGATGTGCGAAAAAAAAGAAGCTGCGTTCAACACCACTGGAAAAACGTTTTGCGAATGAAAAGAATAATTATATATTCATTTTAAAAAGACAATTAGAGATTTTTATATTTTGGGGTTTTCTACAACAAAATAGTAAGAATAGTCTTGTAAAAACTTTACTTTTGAGTTTATAAAAAAAACATTAGAGAGACTTTCTCATAAGTGCCCAAAACGCAACATGTGTGACGTAGATTATCACGTGGCTCAATGTTTTCGATTGTTTCCGGGTAGTTGTTCGTTCAAGGAGACCTACGTCTGTTTAGCAAACAACGTAAAACGATACAATTGTATAACTTTAAGCTTAAAGACATTTTCGGGTTCGATAGCATTAGTGTCACCGCAGAGTGTGAACTATGGCGGCAGTCGACAGCTTCCATTTACTGTACAGAGAAATATGCCGGTCGTGCACGTCTTATTTTGAGACTCTGGCCCTGATCGGCGCTTTGTACACGGCCAGCAGGGCAGTGGTGCTGCTGAGAGGCTGCTCGAACCTGGTCCGTGTTCACGTCCTGCCCAGAATCATCCCAAACAAGAGGCTGAAGCAGAGATATGGAGACTGGGCTGTCATTTATGGTAAGGGTTCTTGGAGGTCAGGGGTTCCCAAGCACTGGGTCGAGAGCCACAGATGGGATGCGGGAGATTTTTTTGGGTCCCCCAAAAACAATTGGCAGAATTTTCCTTACCTTAGAGTTATGATGTATGTGTTTATGTTTTAAATAATGTTTTAATTCATTTGGCAAGCATCTCGCAGCATCTATTCATTTACTAATTCAAAATGATATTTGGTGTTACAGATAAAGCTCTGTCAAGATTTTTATTGTGATCACGATAGTTTGCAGTCTTAAAAAGGTGGGTCCCAATATAGAACATTTATACATCAAATAGACATAAATATATAATAACAAATAACAAAACCAAGGGAAAAAGATATAAAATATAATTTTGATGTACCCAATAAATATGTTTTTTTTTTATTGATAATTCAAGAAATTAAAATTTTATGAAATAAGAATAATGTATTAATGTACAATTTTGCCACAGTGACAAATAAATTGACTTTAAATTAAGGTACTCTGTTATTTAAGTACAGCAATAAACAATGATCTTTTGAACTGGTTAACATCTTCAAATAAGCATATTTTGTATGTGTTTCATAACATTCATGTAATACTGTAAAATAGCAATTATATACATTATAGAGGCTGAAATCGGCAGGGTTTTATGCATGTTTCTTATTTATTTTTCATATTGAGTCGCATGTTATTGCTTAATGTATTGAAGATTAAATAATCAGATAAGTTTTTAACTAAACACGTTTTAATTTCAAAGTGTGAGGTTCAAGTGATATTTGTACTGTGTGGTATATGATAAAAATTTTCAGCTTCATAAATGAATATGTTATGGTTTCTTTTCTCCGTATAACAAATAAATGGACAAAACAAGACATTTTAGAATATCATCACTTTGAGATTCAACTTTTTTTAAATATTTTCTGTCATTTTACTACACTTTCAAACTTTTTTACAGATAATCAAGTACAGCGAGGACATAATTGACAGATGAAATGGTCACGATAATGTTATGATAATGTGTTTTACTGTGTCTTCATTTGTCCTCTCTCCTGTCAGGAGCGTCAGAGTCTGTGGCCCAAGCGTATGCAGAGGAGCTGGCCAGGCACAACATCAACATCATCTTCATCACTCAGGACCGCTCCTCCGTTAGTGACACCGCCGCGTGGCTGTGCCAAAGCTACGGAGTGGAAGCTGTCATCGTCCCCGCTGACTTCTCTGCGGACCCGGCTGCCAGTAAGCCCGTTAAAGAAGCTCTGAGGGGGAGGGACGTGGGTTTCCTGGTGAACTGCGTGGACGAGTCCCTGACTTCACCTCAGAGTCTGGTCGAAACGCCCGAGCAGAGCCTGCTGGACTCGGTGAATAAGAACGTTGCAGGGGCAACTCTGATGGTGCGGTTGGTGCTGCCGGGGATGGTGGAGCGCAGCAGAGGTGCTGTGGTCAATATATCGTCGGGCGCCTGCCGCAGACCTCTGCCTGGACGAGTGACACTCTCTGCCTTCACTGTGAGACAAGACGCTGCTGATATTAGCCTGCTATATGCCTGCACACAAACACACGCTCATATCTAGAGGCATTTTTCACAATGTTTTATTTCTTACCTACAATGGGACAGACTTTGATTATTACTGATTTCCGTCTTCAGGGTTACCTGGATCACTTCTCAAGAGCCCTTCACCTTGAGTACAGCAGCCGAGGCATCTTCGTTCAAAGTCTGATTCCTTTCCAGGTAGGAAACCTGACATGAGCGTTCACTAGAACGACTGGTTTTTATTTATTTGTTCTTTTCGGAAAAATTACAACGAGCCTAAATGGGACTCTTTTCTCAATTCTTTGCTTCATATAACAAAAACATAATTTAAACGGAATTATTTTTGGTTTGTGGACAAAACAAGACAGTTGAGAACATCGTCGTTTCCAGGTCTGAAAAACTGATCGTTTTTTGACATTTGTTCTTTTTGGAAAAATTAAAACAAACTTAAATGTGACTCTTTTCTCAATTCTTTGCTTCATATAACAAAAACATAATTTAAACGGAATTATTTTTGGTTTGTGGACAAAACAAGACAGTTGAGAACGTCATCGTTTCCAGGTCTGAAAAACACTGATCAATGTTTTGTGACGTTTTATTTTCTCGATTCATCGAGAAAATAACCAACTGATTCATGGATTACGAAAATAATTGTTAGTTGCAGCCTAAAAAGTGCAGTGTAAGAATTAGTGACATCTAATGGTTGAGGCTCGTCTTTTCTTACCTTCCTTCTCCTTCAAACCCTTCAGGAACGTATGGTGGCCTTCACATGCCAGAAAGCGTGTCATTGTTCTTCCACTTTAAAAAGGCAAAACACACAGTCTGGCTGGTTTGTCCATTCAGGTGGCCTCCATACAGCAAGACTCTTGCCTAAAGTACATTTAAATGGCTTTTTCTGAAGCTACAAAACCCAAATTATTTTGGTTTCAAAGCAATTATAAACCTATACAAACATACATATGGTTAGTTAATTCAATTCCTGCCAATAAACCCTCCTAAATGCTACACACTGTACCTTTTAATAGAAAAATAACGGACAGATAATAGAAGTTACTGGATAATAATTAACATATGGTGGTACACAGTGGTCGATGTGCAGTGTTTCTCCTTGTGTGTTTGTAGATTGCCTCGTCCAGGCGACGACCATCTTCATCATCGTCGTCGTCGTCGTCAGGAGAAGGATGGTTGGTGCCCAAAGCAGACGTTTATGCGAGTCATGCCGTCTCCACTCTGGGCGTCTCGAACAGAACCACCGGCTACTGGCCTCACACCCTGCAGGTCCGTGATGACTGATGAAGTCAAAGCTAAAAGAAAATTTCAATCCCATGGCTTTGTTTTATTACTTCTAATGACTTTTCGAATGCACCGTAGGCCAAACCCCTGTAGCTTTTGCAGGTACGTGGCCCACATTTCGAGAATCACTGCCGAATGTACTGATTTCCCACCACATTGCACATCTTTTTGTTATAAATACACAACAGCTGTGTCACAACGTAGAAGACTGACTAAATTAAATACCAGTATACAGTTTAAAAACAATAATATGCAGTATATAAACTATAATATACAGTTTAAAAGCAATAATATAAAGTATAAAAACAATAATATAAGGTTTAACAGCAACATTATCCAATACATATACGATAATATACAGTTTAAAAACAATATTTGGTATACTGTATAAACAATAATATAATATTCAGTATATGTAGTATTTAACAATTTACAATATATAAACAATAAAAACAATATACAGCATATAAACAGTAATTAATATGCAGTGTTTATAACCTTGACCTTGGAAACTCTGAGTTCTGACTATAAATTGTGCATCACATTTTTTATTCACATTTTCCATTTTTATCCTGATCTAAAACACATTGTAATCTCTGTGTGTCTCTGCCGTTTTTCTCCTCACAGTGTGGACTGATGAGCTGTGTTCCTGAGTGGATGTGGGCCCTCGGATGTCGTGCACTCGTCTCTTCCAGTTAGGAGTTCACACACTCGCGCACTTCACTCTTCCCAAAAACTTCAACCTGATCACTGGATCTTTTCTGTTACTGAAATCGTGTGTCGAGTATTATCGTGGATTAAGCTTGGATTAGTGCCGACTTGCTCTGTTTAGGATCTTTAGATCTTTAGTCAAACTGTATTGTGGTTTGGAAATAATGAGTAAATATACACATATTTGTCCTGTTAATTCTGGATTTTTGTCTAAATTAACCAAATAAACCAAAAGGTTGTCACGATACGAGAATATCACAAGTGCTACCAATAACCAGGAAAATAATTAGCTCCATTCTAGATACTGAAATTAAAATGCATGATTTCAATTATATTTAGAGCAAAACAAACAATAACAATCATCAAAACAACACAAATTTAAGTTATCTGACAGAGAAAAAAATACATAATTATTTAAATGTGTTTATTTTCTATGGGAGAGGATTAGGGCCTAATATTGTATGTTAATATTTGTTGGGAAACAAAATAAAAAGCCAGAATTCGGACTTGAATTTCAGAAATCTGGCCTTTTTTTTTTTGTTTCTTTTCGAAAATGTTTTTCCTCTTCAGTCATTTTCTTGTGACTTGGTTCCATATTTTCATTGCTGGTGAAACAGGTTTGGAAAAAGTCAGCTGTCTTTTTTGTTTTGAAGCTGGTTTAATGTTCTGGGATTTTCAAGAGAATCGTAAGACTGTTACAGCGTTATCTTCTTAACTAACACTCTCTGATAACACAGATTACAGATGACGGCACTGTTGGTATTGATATTTTTCCAAATGAGTATCTAATCCCATACTAAATTTTAGTATTTAGTAATTAGCAAACCTAGATAAGCCATAACACCATAATCTGACTTGGTTTGATGCCTGGACTTTTATATCATGAGGCTTCATTAGGTTTCTACCTTTGTACTATTGGATTAGATAAGAGATTATTTTGAACGCCTAATCTGTTTGCACTGTAGTTTTATTCCTGTATTCCTTGTATTTAAAAAAGAACACATGTACATTGAAGCACTCCTGCACTATGAAATGCTGATTTTACAGAAGCATTGCATGTCAGATTAAAATAAAACTCTCCTCAAATGTGACCATAAGACAAAATATTACAAATTACAGATGCTAATATTGGGCTTTTTGGGCAGATACCTATAAAATATGATATTTTTCACAATTATGTCAAAGCAGATGTAGATGTGCATTTTCTTTTTTCTTCAAAATAAAATAATATTAAAGATTAATAGTTGGCGAGGACACACTTTAGGCTGTAAATTCAGACTCTATTCTGTCTGTTGATCATCCTGGATTATTTAAATTAAGCTCTGACTTTCACTCTGCTGCATCAGTTCCTTTTCCTGTGTTCTCACTTTCCCATTTATTCGGAATGGTCTGCCTTTTTTAAACACACACATAAACACACAGCAGCAAGAATCTCCTTAAAAACCAACTAGAGACTTTTCTTATCATTGTTTTTCTCAGTTTAATGCTACTTTTGTGCAAACAACATCCCCAAGACAGTGTTTTATGCCTATGACGTTACAAATCTGAAAAATGTGGTTATTGCAAACAGAAACGACATAAAACTTTACTTTAAAAAAAATGTACTCTGACCAAAATAAGTCACAAAACATAAGATATTCCTGCAATATAAATGTCTGTTCTGCTTTATTTGCCTTCCTGGTGGGAAGAAAACGTTGTGCTTAGATAAAATCAGCGTGTGCTCGTAGGATATTGTTTCACGGAGGACGACAGTGCGTTTTGAATGAGTGAGAGTTTTGTGTAAATACTGTGTCTTTGCTCAGGGTAGAGGAGTCAAATCGCCTACAGGAGGGAGTTTACAAATGCAATAAAGGGCGACATTATCATGATTTAGTTTTGTTGATTCAAAACGTGTATATGCTGCTGCCGCATTTATATGAAAATGGAAGGAGATCCATGTGTTTTTATTGTGCTTACAGTGGTGAACGATGCACTAAAATATACATTACCAGTGTTTTTCACTGTAGCACAAGATCTGACCAATAAACTTTTCTTTTGTCCCATATGTTGTTTTTTATGTCTTTGAAGTTGAGTCACTTTACTTTCCTGTGTATGATCCGAAATGTTGACTCTGGTTTTTACGTGCCGACACACACACACACACACACACACACACAGATTGGGGTAAATTATTGACACGGATAGTGACGGGAAGGTCGAGTGCCAGAGTTTATCCTGTGACCTCCTGAGATCAGCCGGGTCAGAGACTTAACAGAAACCCCGATAAAAACACACGTGCAGTGCAGTTTTTCGTAAACGTGGTGCTTTTGTGGGATTCAAACACGGAGATAGTAAAAAAAAAAAATCAATCAATATGTCATACATTAAAAGCAAGAAACAAGTACAGCTCTGCAACTTTAAAAGAAGTGGGGGGGGGGGGGAATACAATAAATATTGATTTACTGTCTCATAAATAGAAAAAAAATTAATCAGTAAAAATAAGTAAAACGTTTAATAAACGGTTTAATTAGGAGAAGTGAGAAAAGCTGAATAATTCACTGAACAGTTTTCCTTTTTTATTTGTAAAATATTTAAATTAATCGAGTTAATAATTGTATGTAAATCAACCAGCAAATGCCTCAGAAAGTTGGGCACTTGACATAAAATTAACTCTGACAAAAACGTATTTAACAAAACGTTTAATTAAATTAACAGATTTTTTCTATGTTGTCGTCCCTGAGTTTCACTACATTTCTCCTCTAATTTGGCTTAAAAGTTTGTATAAAAGTATTAAAATGCTTTGGCAATTAGGTAATTAGACAAACCAAAGAAAAGATACAGACTGGAGACACACAATATACGATCTGTTTATGCGCAGATGATATTCTTCTGAGTCTCATTAATCCAAATGTAAGTTTACCCAAGTTATGATTATGATAAAGATGGTTGTTATAACCAGTGAATATAAAGTGTAAATCAAGTGTAGATGCTCTTTCTGTTTCAATCACTTCCTGTCGAAAATAATAAAAATGCAGATGTATGTGTTGAGTGCAGAGCATGTTCACTGCTTTTGGCCCACTGTGTTTTCTATGTATAATCAAATGAGGAAGCAAAATGACCTTGGCAGCAGTACAATAGACACAAGGAACAGATGGTTTGGTAAGTTTGAATTTTTGCTTCTAGCAGCCTCAATGTCAGGACTTGGAGGTTAGTTATCGTGGTTTGGACGGCGTCCTTCCTGATAAGAAACCAGAGAAACAACGAACAATGCAGCTTATTCTTCTTATTCTTCGTCTTCTTCTTCTTCTTCACTTTGACGTTTCATCACCCGAGCCATCGTTGTCTTCATCCCCCTTCTTTTCTCCAGATTCTTCAACAGGTAAGTTTAAGAGTCTCACACAATCTGTTCTTTCACTGCATTCTTGTAAACTAACCCTGTGGAAATTCTAGACACTGTATTTGGACTGGAATTCTGTCAACATGCAACACATATTTGTACCATGCACCGTTTGAAGGACCAATATTCACAAACCATTTGTGTTTGTGTACAATAATGTATACAATAATGTTGGTATGTTATGTTTTTTATAATAATTACCGAATTAATAAACTATCTTGACCTTCAGAGGAAGCAAAGCTCTCGCCTTCCAAGGTTTGTGAACATGAACTTCTTTGCCTGTGGCAGCAAATGTCATGTTCGTAATACGTTCTCTGATATTGTGTTTTGACAAATCAGAGAATGTGGTGAAACTCGAAAATGAGTGTGTTACTTATGAACCTAGAAGTAAACATTTAAAACATCTACTGAAGAACAATCGGTCATTCTAAGATCTAAAATTGGAAAATTAAAATAAAACTGTTATTATTTCATTATTTATTTTACAATCACATCTTTTGCACTTTTGATTTTGTGCCCAGATTCGGTCGAAACCTGATCTAGATATGATTTTTTCCCCCACTTTTTGACATTTTCTTTGTCGCAATACTATGGCATCACTTAAACCAAACGCAGATTTACCGTAGATAAGGAGTTGTTAGAAAATATAGTGGCACGTTCAGTTGCACATCCATCAAGCTAGTTGACGATGTTTTGTTCACATGCAAGTGGGACAAATTAAATATCCATATCAGGCTCAGACAGTTAAATATGAAATATGTTTTCATTTTGCAATTTTCGAATTTTAGTTGAATATCCAAAGAACAAATGATACACAAAATGAAAAACACAGAAGACAGAAGATAATATTATAACTCATAAGAAATCATGTGAATATTTAAAAGGACAATTATACATTTCGGCATCAAATTCATCTCAATTTAATCTTTTTTATGGCTGTTTATAAAACCCAAATTAAAGATGATGACATCATTAATTTGTCTTTTTCAATAGGTCAAATTTGCAGTTAGTTGAGCTCAGTGTCTCACTTTCCTGGATTTAAGCTCTTCATGGTTGGTATGAACCAAGGTTAAGGATTTCCAGCAGATAAATGTGTTTTGGTGACTTGAAATCAGCAGCTGCAGCTTTTATCAGTGAAGACACAAGAAAGTTTGGCCTCGACAGAGAGAGTCACTCCGCTCTGTGTCTCGCAGCCACACAACAACTGATGAACGAAAGCTGCAGAAAGACTCAGAGACTATTTTCATTCAAACTTTGCCTGTGTGTTAATAATGTGTTTTTATCACACATCGCCCCTTAACAGAAAGCAGGACAAGTGGGGACAGAAATGGCCGGCTGGGAACTGCTGGGCCGCCTGCTGGACAAGGTGCAGAGTCACTCCACTGTGATTGGCAAGATCTGGCTCACGGTGCTGTTTGTGTTCCGCATCCTGGTCCTGACCACCGGTGCTGAGAAGGTCTGGTATCGCGGTTTATTTTTTTATGTGGAGCGTATAGTTTCCAAATGGGTTCTGGATCACAAACACTACAAATCCATGACCACTACAATTTTTCCTACTGTCCCTCTGCCCTCGTCTTGTGCAGGTGTGGGGTGACGAGCAGTCCGACTTTGTGTGCAACACTCAGCAGCCCGGGTGTGAGAACGTCTGCTACGATCTGGCCTTCCCCATCTCTCATGTCCGCTTCTGGTTTCTTCAGATTATTGCCATCGCGACTCCAAAGCTGCTCTACCTTGGCCACGTCCTTCATGTGCTCCACATTGAGAAGAAGGTGCGTCAGTGCAGTGAGTGATGGCATGATTGGTACTGTTGGACAACCAATTCACAGGCCAGGTGGTTTATCGTGCTGGGATGGATGAGTTCAAGGTCATTATCAATCGTACCATTATCAGTTACTAGTGCAAGAAACACCTTATATAACATTAATGGGTTGTAGACTTTGAGTAAAATGTGTGTGATCTAAACCCACCGATGCTTTAACGCTTATTTTAAGCCACCATTTTGTTTTTTTTGTTTATATTTTTGCTAGTGTTGTAGTTAAGACCATACTAACAAGACCAAGACCAGTCTTGTAAAGAGGACCAGGAACAGGGCAGGTCAAGACTAATGCAAGACAAAGATCCTATATCCGTGCCTTGATGTGGTCTTAGTGTAAGCCTTGGGTTCATTGTAGGGCTTTAACAAGGGTATCGTTAGGGATATCTAACCTTCATGTCATTGCTATCTCCTGTACATAGCACATCAAATCATTTCAGGGTGTTCTAACAAAGTCACCATTGCTGTGGTAATCAGCCAGTCTCTGGTTCTGGGGCCTGAGTAATGGCCCGCTTTGTGTAACCCTTTGCAAGAACCCTGATTGGGGAGCAGATAATTATGGAAACCAAGCCAGTATAAAGAGTGTTAAGAGTTTAAATATCTCGTCCGTATAAGTTCTGTCATCTAAGTCATTGTATCTTCGGAGGGTGTAGATAAAGGTAACCGGACTGGCTTTTCTCGAGGACATTTCAAGAAAACTCAAGCAAGTCCAGACACCTGTAGCTAATCCCTACTAACTCCTTCCTTTTATTAGATGACTGGAATGTTTCTAACTGTATCTCCTTGTGCTTCCCACTCACAAGGTGAAGGAGAGGATGAAGAAACAGGCAGAGTTGGACGATCAGGCCGGCCTGTTCCTTGGTAAGGCCTACAAACTCCCCAAGTACACCAAGAGCAGTGGCAAGATCAGCATCCGCGGCCGCCTCCTACGCAGTTATGTCCTGCATCTTTTGGCCAAAATAATCCTAGAGGCTGTGTTTCTTGTGGGTCAGTACTTTCTCTTCGGATTCACCCTCGAGACACGCTACGTCTGCACGCGCTTCCCCTGCCCTCACAAGGTGGACTGCTTCCTGTCCAGGCCGACAGAGAAATCGGTCATCATCTGGTTCATGCTGGTGGCGACGTTCGTCTCCCTCGCCCTCTGCCTGGTGGAGCTGCTCTATCTGTGTGTGAAGGCTGTGAAGGAGTGCATGGCGAGGAGGCAGGACTACACCGTGACCCCGGTGACACCACCCTTTTCAGGAAGGAAAGCCTTCAAAAGCCGCAGTGAGATGATCCAGAATTGTGTCAACCTGGAGCTGGAAGGACAAATGGTGGGGGCGAATGGGGCCAAAGGTGGGGTGAGCAAGGTTGCCAAGACTGTACCATCTGAGGGTGATGTGGGGGAGGTCCACATCTGAAGCAGGGAGGCAGTGATTGGTTGTTCTTGAAGAGGTTCAGTCTTTAGAGAGGAAAGAGCTGTGTTTTGGTGTGATAAATAACAGTGGAGGGTGAGAAGTAGCCAGCTGTTATAAACAGGTCACAGTCACACGCCAAATGTTACTCAAAATGACTTTAAGTTACCTCTTTGACATAATACAGAAACAAAACAAAAAAAAAAGCATTTTAAATAGTGTAGAATAGATCTGGAATAGATTTTGCTAATTAATTTCTTTTTAGGATGATTTAAGACAGTGTGATGTGAACATTTGTGATTCAATAAACCCCGTCATATATAAATAATCTGATCAGTGTTTTCTTTTTTACAATCTGTGTTTGTTCAGCACATTTTCCAGAGATTAAGCAAATGTTGCCCTGTATTATTAACAAGGTGCACACTCTGTTGCCTCATTAATAAATTACGATACAATTGTAAATCACCACAGGTTTTGTGATGACAACAACATTCATCTGACCTTAAGCAGGGGTTTTATATCTAGTTGGATCATTAATCTCTTGCATCATAGAGGCACACTTGGTTTTAATGTGTGTTAAGACAATTATGTTTAACTAATGGGTCTATAAAGAATGCAAGGATAATATATAACCCTGTGCCATTAGCTTTAAATCATTTATTGCTGAAAGTATTAAGGGGGAAAAACTAAAAGTAACAAAATATTTTGCTGAGTAGTGGAAGTTTTTGATGAAAGGTAAGCTGAGTGAAATTTAAACTAGCACGACAACTCAGAATCAGCAGAAACAGCTACTTCAGAAAACAGCTAAAGTCCAGCCAGACTAGTCAACTTCCATAAAACTCACAAATTAATGTGTTATATATTAAGTCTTAGTTTAAGGAGCTGGTGTTTGCTAAACTGGGTGTGAGTGTGGTGCAGTCTGTGCTGCGTCGTTTAGCTAAATTAGGCTAAGCGTTTTCTAGACCAGTGATTCTCAAACTAGTCTTGAGTTCTGGAAGTCACACCAGAACTCTCACTCTATTTGTGTCACTCTATTTATTTCATTTTCTCTGGTCCACTCTGGTTAAAATTCCTCAGCTCCTCTCCGATCACATACCCTGGTCGTAGAACAGTATTTCCGATTTTCCTCCAATTAAGTCCTACCAGAGAAAGCTCTCGTACCATTGGTGATACATGTACCACAGTTTGGGAACCATGGTTCTAGAGCATTACAACAAGGATGGCAAAATCTGGGGGTGGAGACAGTTGCTTATGCTAGTCCACAAAACGTCAAACGTTAAATTTTAAGACTTGATTTTAAGTTTTGAGCCCTGCTACATAGCTTTAGAAGCTTTGGTTTGATTGGGTACACTTTCCCTCACAACTGCAACAGTGGTAAATAGCATTTTGCACCACTTTCACAGTCGTTACCGATTTTGAAAAGACCTGGGATACAGACTTACCAACTCTTGTGAGAACGACCATGTCTCAGAGACTGACAGTTTAAAGTAAAAACAAACATCGCCATCGTTATTTTGAATTTCCAATGTTGTGTTTGTATTCCGACACCCTTTCCTGTGTCCTACCTGCTCCTTTTTGTTGGCTGTTGGCAACTTGTGTTTGCAGTTGGGTCGGTAACCAGTATACACTTCCCAATTGTGTCCAGAGTCGGCTCAGAAAATTCAAACATGCTTGATTGACGGTGACAGAGATCAGGTTGGGCCTGTTAAAAAAAATTTTGTGCCAACTAGCCGTGCCAACTGTTCCAAAACGAGTGCTGACTGGTGAAGACTTGTGGGTAGAACCAGGCAAAAAATTTGGTAGTAGTGTGTCCCCAGCTTAAGCTGTGGTCCCCTAACTTTGTCCACTCTAAGCCATTAAAAACTTAGACCAGCTGATGGAACTGTCAATAATCACCTGACAGGATGTCATCAATATGCAAAATGGTGTGAAAGAATGAATGTTAATAAAGGATAAGTGTGGTGCACCCATCCCCAAAGACTGTTATTGATTCAGAAGCAAATAAAAATCAATTCTGTATGTGTGTAATTATGTGTAATTGCATCTCATGGAGGAGCTGATGTGTTTACAGCTACACAACTCATTATCATTCATTACCACCATCAAATGCACGGGGAAAAAACCACTTTATTTTAAGACAAATTCGAAGCAAATTCCCAGGAAGAGCCAGATCTTGGCCCCTGAACCTGAATGAGATACTGATCACCAGTCAATTATTACATTCTCGTCCAGTGGCTCTTGTCTTGCATCAGCGTTCTCTGCTCTTGTTTGCTGGCAAGTACAATGTGACACTAAAAACAGGTGTGTGTTGCGCAAGTTGATCCAGTCCTGCTGTCCTCAACCACGGCCTCAAACTCCAAGGTCCAACTTCAGTTAGTGATTCGTCCCAACCAGAGACAGTCCTTCCTGACCAGGTCAGCAGGTAAGATGCAGCATGCTCTCTCCTCTGCGACAGATACAAAGAATTGATTTAAATTATTTATGGCCTCTGTATTTCTACAGAAAATCCCTGAATCAAATGTACTTTTTTCAGAAAGATGTTTTTTTTTCCTTTTATTTAACGTGCATATGATATATACGTTTCATTTTTAACACAGAATACCTTTACTAAGCCTCATCGGTGTAAAAATAATAGATTTTCCCATTCTTTTGTTCAATATTCTGATTAATCATTACTCTGATTAAATACTGAGCACCAAGTTTCATTTTTGGTAGATTTTTCTTGGTATATCTTCTTCCTTCTAGTGTAGCCTTGTTCAACAAAAGAAAAATGATTTATCTTTACAGAGAACAATTATTCTGTTGTCTACAAGGAAATTTATTTTGGGTATGAAATTAAATTGGAATTTGTCTCATTTATTTGCTGAGTATTTACCATTTTCTTCCTTTTTTGATCATAGATAACTAAACGTTAAGATGGGAGACTGGGGATTCCTTTCAACCTTGCTGGACAAAGTCCAGTCCCACTCCACTGTCATTGGGAAGATCTGGATGAGTGTCCTCTTCTTGTTCCGGATCATGGTGTTAGGTGCAGGTGCTGAGAGCGTCTGGGGCGACGAGCAGTCGGGCTTCATCTGCAACACTCAACAACCTGGTTGTGAGAACGTCTGCTACGACTGGACCTTCCCCATCTCGCACATTCGCTTCTGGGTCCTGCAGATCATCTTTGTCTCCACACCAACACTGGTCTACCTGGGCCACGCAATGCACGTCATCCACAAGGAGAACAAGCTGAGGGAGCTGCTGTCCAGCCCGGGTGGACCCATGACGTCCAAAGTGCCCAAGTACTCGGATGAGAAGGGAAAGCTGAAGATTAAGGGGAATCTGCTGGGAAGCTACCTGACGCAGCTCGTCTTCAAGATCATCATCGAAGCTGCCTTCATTGTGGGCCAGTACTACCTGTACGGCTTTGTCATGGTCCCCATGTTCCCATGCTCCAAAAAGCCCTGTCCCTTCACCGTGGAGTGCTACATGTCCCGACCCACGGAGAAGACCATCTTCATCATCTTCATGCTGGTCGTGGCCTGCGTCTCCCTGCTCCTCAACGTCATCGAGGTCTTCTACCTGCTGTGCACCAGGATTAGATGTGGCTCCAGGCATCGCAATCTGAAGGTAACGTCAGCAACGAACCCCGCCAGCCTCTCTGGTCCCAGGTGGCCGACGACACAGGACGCACTCAAGCAGAACAAGCTGAACCTGGAGCTGGAGAGCAACCACAGCATCGGAGGAAGCCTGGACGGAGCCAAGGAGGAGAAAAAACTGCTGAGCGATTAGAAAAAAAAAGGAACACAAGAATTAAAATTTTGTCATCTTGTTTCAGATTTTTCAGGTTCACACACATCAAAGAGACTGAAATAAATAAAAAAAGGTTCACAAAACATATCATGAAAGAAGAGAAAATAAAAGCCATGTCTTATTTTGCGTGATAATGTGGTGAGAAGAGTCTGCATGAGTTGGAATTTTACGTTTATTTTGTATTATTTTTTTTAAAGAAAATCTAATAATGGACGTGTGCAATACTGATAATGTATTTATGTATGAATTAACAGAATTGCTGTTTTTTGCCGTTATTGAATGTGTCCTTTAATGATGTAACGATGTGGAGGAGACATTTTTTGTAAGTTTTGATGTTTTTAAATAAATAATTAAAGTTGGATTTAAAATAAAATGCTGATTCGTCTGTTGATTTTTGTCTACACCTACACGAGCACACATTTTGTAAAATTGCAGAGCTAAAAATGATGGATAGTTACACAACTGATTAGTCTATGAACATGTATTTTATAAAATATGGTTAACGTCACACAAAGCTAACCAGAGCACAAGGTAATGTTTCACAATGTCTGTCCAAAATCCAAAGATAATAACATATCTGTAATAAAAGATAAAAAAAAAAGCAATACATATACACATTTCAGAAGCTAAAATCTGTAATTTTGTTTTACATTTTGTATCTTAAATACTATGACTATAATTTAATACAAAACCTATACAACAGAAGTGTTTGGATATTGGATTTCCTGCATTTGTTAAGATCTTAATAAATAAAACTGCATAAAAGTAGAAAAAATAGTTTTATTGACATAAAGAAAATGAATGTGGCAATCCTCACATGGTAATCTTTGCAGGTTTATTGGATTAACCAGTGCAGGTGAACAGGCTGTGTTTTTTTCAGCTTATTTCACTCATTCACTGGCTCCTTGTGATAAAAAATGATATCAAACTTATCGAATGATTAATCATTAACCCACAAATACCTTTTTGTGAGTGCTCTGCCCAAAATTGCTCACTCTCAAATGTCATGACAACGTGACAGCTCACACGGTTGCACAACATCATATTCTAATCTTCTAAAGTTCAAGGTATCAGAGGTTTGTTCTGGTGCAGCGGGTTTTTAATCATTCAGCTGCAGAGGGTACAGCTGCTCTGACTGACCGACTGTCAGGAAGGAAACCTGCTCGATACAACAGTAAGATATACATATATTCAAATCATTAATTAATTAAATAAAGAATTAATTAATCCAAATTAGATCATATAATTTATATAATGTCTCTCCTACAAAACAGTGATATTCATAATTATGAGTATATTTTATGCATTGATAATGTATTTATTTGTGTTCAAGTAGAACACAAATAAATGTTTGTTTTATTAATTGTTCAGGTTGACTCGTTGTTGTTGTCTTGAGCTTTGTTTTTGCACCGTTCAGCACTTTATACGTTTATGTTGTCCATTTTTTTGATTATTTATCGTGTCATACTAAGAAATTCCTTATTCTTTGATTTGATCATTCGATCAGAGCACTGTGAATAAAAAACCTATCTGGATTTCTAATGTTATTTTATTCTAGTTACTGCATAAAGTGATGACATTGCTGTTTTTTTCACTTGGAAATAATAAAAGGGCATTATTTCCTCCAGTATCTATAAGACAGAAGGAAGCCAGAGATAAAATCTTGATTATATAGACTTTATAGCTCCTTCATTATGTTTTGGACATTGTGGATTTTATGATTTTTATGTGACTGAAACTTTATGGTATGCAATAAATTGCATTATTTGTATTATAGCTGTGTTATTTACTCCAAACCAGTGTCATTTTTATTTTTTAAAAATAAAAAAAAACATCTAAAAATCTAAAATCTACAAACATTAGAGGGCAGTAAAATCACCAATAATGGCCTAGTTTTATTTTGCACTTTCAAACTAAGGCACAGAGTGTGCTGATACTGAATGTGAATTGAAAAATAACAAAAAATACAACAGCGTTTGCTAGAAACTACTGTAGTAAACCTGTTTGTGGAATAGATGTGCAAATTTGCAGTAAATGTGCATTATTCAGCTACCAAATAAAACCAAATAACTTAAGATAAGCATAGTTTAAAGATATAAATTTAAAGATATCTACATTTAATATATTAAAAAATGTTTTCTCCCCACACACTATCACCAGGCAGCCCCAAGCAGCTGCTTAGTCCACTTATGTCCTGGGCCAGTTTTGTTAGAATGCTAACAATAATCAAGAACTCTGCATGGTCTAGTTTTGTGTGTTTGTGTTCACATTTTTCTCTTTTTTTTCCCCCCTCATCAGATCAGAAACCATGGGAGAGTGGGGTTTTCTGTCATCTCTGCTGGACAAGGTCCAGTCCCACTCCACTGTGGTCGGGAAGGTCTGGCTCAGTGTGTTGTTCATCTTTAGGATCATGGTCCTCGGAGCCGGAGCAGAGAAGGTCTGCCTTCTATGTGATCGACATGATCTATGTGTTTTTTTGTTTGTATAAGCCTTGTACATTCAGTACGCTGCAAGTGGATCCTTCTTTAAATGGCACTTTGAGCATGAAAAATGTCCAAATGGCAAACACCCGAGTGTTGTTGATCACATGTAATATAAGTTGAGACAACGTGGCAGTGAACCAAACTAATTGGAACCAAGCCATCTTTGATTTCCTCATTTACAGCCATGTATTTGGCTGCTGTGCAAAAGGGCCCATTGGTATATCTGAAGCCTTTCGATTAAATCACACCCTCTGGTGAGCATTTGAAAGGTCCACAGCTCCTGAGTAGCAACACGGTTCAGATCGTACTGCATTCAGCTGTACAGGGAACTCACCTAGTTTTATTTAGTGTTAAATACAATGGAACAATCAAAATCTAAAAAAAGATGATTATTTTATTTGTTCATCTCGCAGTATACCATCACTGGGGCTGCAATGACTCTCAAATTAAATTCTTTTTTTTTTTTTAATCATTCAAAACCTTTAAGATGTACAGTGATATTTCATATTTGTACAACTCTAGCAAGGATTTTGCTATTTATAAAAGCACAGACACAACGAATGGACACAAACAATGTTTGCAATAATTCATGTCTAAATTGTCATTTTACATGTTGCCTCTAAAGTTCACCTCCATAGTGAATTCTGGGAGATTGTACAAAAGACATGGAGTAATCAGTCCGGATGAACGGATATTTTACAGTAATGCTATCGGTCTAATACTGGTCAAAATCACTGGACCCTAACCCTAAATTCCACATAAATGCCTCACTGCAAATTAACTGTTATAATTGTGACAAGTATCAATAGATACTCATATCGTCATTGGCATCGGACAGGAAGAATTGGTACGAGACCATCCCTACTAATAGTGTTTTCTCTGACTGTTACAGGTTTGGGGTGATGAACAGTCCAACATGATTTGCAACACCAAACAGCCTGGTTGTAAGAACGTCTGCTATGACCATGCCTTCCCAATCTCACACATTCGATTCTGGGTACTGCAAATTATCTTTGTCTCGACGCCGACGCTGGTCTACCTCGGTCACGTCCTCCACGTCATCCACAAAGAGAATAAGCTAAGAGAATATTTGCTGAAGCACTCCAGGGGCGAAGTTTCCAAAGTGCCCAAGTACTCTGACGAAAAAGGCCACGTCCAGATTAAAGGCAACCTTCTGGGAACCTACATGGTCTCCATAATTTTCAGAATCATCCTGGAGTTGGCGTTCATTGTGGGGCAGTATTATCTCTATGGGTTCATCATGGACCCACGGATTGTGTGCTCCCGAGCTCCGTGTCCCTTCACCGTTGAATGCTACATGTCTCGACCCACCGAGAAAACCATCTTCATCATCTTTATGCTTGTGATGTCCTGTGTCTCTCTGGTGTTCAACGTGGTGGAAATCTTCTACCTCGCATGTTCTCGCTCGTCCAGACACAGGTTGAAAACTGTGCCGGCTGCTGCCATCGCCATTCAGCCTCGTCTCCATAACGCCAGCACAGCCTGAGGAACACCAGGACCACCCTGAGGAACACCAGAACCAGCCTGAGGAACACCAGAACCAACGTGCGCAACATAAGCACAGAGTCACATCTTTGCCAAGCAAACGGGAGGGCAAATGAAAATGGACTAATCAGTAAAACCACAATAATGGTCTGCAACACAACGTATTTATTTGATGCCTTGAAGGTCCAGAGAGGAAATTTTCGATACATACAGTATAATATATATATATATATATATATATATATATATATATATATATTTAAATTCAGAATTCAAGTATTAAAATGAATTATGTCACAGTGTCAGTGATTGTTGAGGTTTTTGTGGTTTTACATGTGCTGTGGTCCCAGTTTTCAGTGCCGTCACCCCCAAATTGTGGAAATTTAGCATAGAGTCTCTTATTGGCTACAGTTTGTTTTGTAGCACTACAAGTAAAATCAATGTTTAAAGGCACTTAGTGCTACTCTTCTTGTTTTAATTTAATTTTTCCCATTAAATAGTAAAATTTTTAGTGCTTATTTTATAAAAGTGTAAATATTTTAACTCAAAATCAGGTGTATTTTTTATTTTTTGTATTTTGATATGACTTTATGAGTGGTGTATTTGTCACTGATTGTTGACTTGATAAATTCAATAAAATACAGCTGCGTCGGAACTGTGAAGTCAACACGATGTGTTCCATTTTAGTCAGAACTCTCACAGAAACACCCCTGACCTTGAATTTACAACATACAAACACTGCTCCTTTTATCGTTAATTGCACTTCACAGTAAATCAGTCATACACAAAGTACTATTCAATATTCAACTGTGGACATGTTGCTACGCTGTGTGTGGGCGCCATAAAAAATGTACAGCATTGTTATTGATTGGTGTCATTAACAATGGCTGGAACTTGTTATGATTATTAAAAATCAAGCAAACGGATTAATCGATTATAAAAAAAAATAGTTGACAATTAATTTAATCGAATTATTGCAGCTCTAAACAGAACACAGCATATCTTTGGTTGTGCATTTTGAAAAAGACCACAAGATGGCGGCCTCTATAACGCAGGGGTTTTTCTTCATGTAGAAAAGTCAGAATTCTGAGGGAAAATGACAGAATTCTTACTTCAGGCTGGGTTTTTTTCTGTTCCCAATTTTTTTAACATGTGGCCCTACTCCCCTTCCGTAAAAAGACATACATGTGGGTAGAATAATCCATTTCTATGTTGTCACTAAATATTACTGCTGTGACGCATTTTGGAAAAAGACCACAAGATGGCGTCGTCAGCACACACACATACGTTGAAGCAGAGATTACGCCCCGCCCACATAGCAGCGACGAGCTCCTGCTTCCTTTTCAGTCATAACAACAGCTGCTGGAGGCTGTAGCAGCTGAAAAGATATGGCCACCGCGACCGTGGCAGCGGGGCTCGACAGCCACAGGATGGAGGAGAAGAAGCTCGAGTACTTCTCCTCCATCAACTCCATGGCGAGGAAAATCATGCAGGAGCGGGAGAAAATCAAGGCCAAGCACGGCTCGTCGTGGGAGAAGATGACGCCGCAGGAGCAGGACAGCGCCATCGACAACTGGATGATGGAGCCGCATATCCGAGCCCGATACGCCATGCACAGAGTGGACCGAGAAGAAGTGGTCTGTTACCCCAAACTACTCATTCAGACCGGGCAGAAGATCGTTCACTTCGGCGAAGAGGTATTTAAACCACATTTGACTTCTTTTGAGATGTTTGTGTGTTTAACGGCCAGAGACGCCTAGCTGTTGTTGCTACCTAGCTAACTAGCCACGTAGCTATTAAAAATATGTCGGCTGACGTCACCGTGACGTCATCAAATGTATCCACCCATCCATCCATCCATCTTCTGCCGCTTATCCGATGATGGGTCGCGGGGGCATGTAGGTATATAATATGCCAAACCTTTTTAACATTTAATTTAAAACCAATCCAATCTCTCCAGTTTAAATCTATTTAAATCTTTGTTTTCTGGTTATTTTCTCCATATATCAAAAAAACATATTGGAACTGGATAATTTTGGTTTGTAAACAAACAAGACTTTTGAGAACATCATTGTTTCCAAATTTGGGAAACACTGATCAAATAATTACCTGAGCACTCCAGAATATCATTAACAGGTGAATTGATTATGAAAATAAGAGTTAGTTGCAGACCTAGTCAAATCAAATTACATTTTTATTCAACTTGTTGTACAGACAACACTAGTATTTTACCCTGGGACCCAATATTACCAGCCACAGGAAAAATATATAACCTAAAATAAATACCAAGTCCATGATGAAATACTGCAATGAAAATCCAGACTTCAGTCTATGTTTAGTTTGAAAATAACTGCAGCATTTGTGTGTCTCTGTTTAGGATATTACCTGGCAAGATGAACACTCAGCTCCATTTTCATGGGAAACAAAGGTGATAAAACAACTTTTTTTGGGGGGGGGGATATTTTCAATTATTGATGGTAGACAGAGTTGTATAACTCAATTTACTATGTTTCAGAGTCAGATGGAGTTCAGCTTGACTCCAGGACCAGATCAGGGAATCTCTGCCTCCCAGACGGAGTCCAAACCTGCAAAGGCTGCTCATTCCAACCAGCACGGAGTCAAGGTAGGATTAACAACTTTATGGTTAATTTTTCTACAAATTGTTTAATTAACTGTATTGTTTGAGTTGTACACATTTGAACAAACCCTAAAACACTTTTGAGCCAAATGAGGTTTGAAGACATTATCTCAGTACTAATTGTATGAATATTGTATACATTTGACTTTAAAATTTAGAACAGTTTAAGTTAGTTATTGTGTGGTTGTGAAGGTGTCGGTCAGCGAGGGCAGGAAGTCCGAGGAAGAGTCGTCCTTCTGGAAGATCAGCGCTGAAAGGTCCAGACTGGAGGGGGAGAAGGCTGAGTTCCACTCTCTGACACCCAGTCAGATCAAATCTATTGAGAAAGGAGAGAAACCCCTACCCTCATACCTCCGACAGGTAATTTAACATTAACCTAAACAGAGTGGTGTGGATGTAGCCTGTGAAAGCCATCTTGTCAATATTGCTATCGTTGCTCTACAGGAGCCTTCTGTTGCCTCCAAAGAGCCTGAGGTGCCAGAGTCTCACCCTCCAGCTCCCACCAGACCCACAAAGCAGAGAGCACCCAAGCCTCCTGCTCCCACTCCCCCCGTCGCCGTGGCTGTTAGTACGACGCCGTCGTCCATCTCCATCTCGTCAAACCCCACCCCGCCCGTCAGCATGTCCTCGTCAGTGGCAGGATGGGAGCGTTCTCAGAGCACTTTGCCGTTGGTCAGCAACACAGTGGATGAGATGTTCTCTTCCAGCCTGATGTCAAAGCCCTCCAATCTCCCCGCCACCGTGGAGAAGGAGGAAGAAGCTTCTCCCAACGCTGACACCAGCCCGACCTTCTCCCAGGTGAGTTCTAACACAGATTATTGGTGGTTTTATCAGTGATTCCATTGATTTAAAAAATCTTTCTACTTTAAAGTATGGTTGAAAATGGGTGAAAATTGTCCATAAATTGCCAGAAACATTCCATTGGATTGGGAACTTATTAAGTTCAGGAATTTTGAAAATATCCCAAATTGGAAGCTTTTCATGGGAATTATTGCATTCCTACTCCAGGTGGCAGCAGCAAGTATTTGGTCAGTGGACTGACAGCAGTGTATTTGCAGAAGTGATAATATTTTTGAGGTTTCTTGAGTGCATCTTGAAGCTTCTCCTCCAAACTGTAGATCCCACAGAAGTGATGAAATCTACCAGGATCTTTGAATGCATCTCATTAGTTGCTCTTCATAGCACAACATACTGTGAACCCTGCATTATTTTTCTCAGCTTTCATGCAAAAGTTAAGAATATTTGATGAGAAATACTGTCAAATATTCATGCAGCATTTTTGCTTGAGATGCCCATACTTAATCCAGGCTCCATCTCATTTCCACACTGCCTCTTTCTTTCTTTCTTTCTTTCTTTCTTTCTTTCTTTCTTTCTTTCTTTCTTTCTTTCTTTCTTCTCCTCAGTTCAACACAAGCAGCAGCATCCTGAAGACCGGTTTCGACTTCCTAGACAACTGGTAAACCACAGCCGAGACCAGCCACCGCTCTGAATGACTCATCGCCATCATCGCTCTGAAGAAGGACCACACTGCCATGACAACAGACATCGCCATGTAGATTTTGAAAGAAACACCAGTCTTTAAATCGACCACATTGTGTTTTTGTAATAATCTTTCGTGGCTTGTTAAGACATTATCTCACTGCCCATGTGCTGGTGTTTTCTTTTTTCTTTTTTTTTTAATTCCTGTAGAGATACTCCATCTCTTCTCCGACCTGGTTTGAGTCTTTTTAAATGTCTTGCCAAACCCCCTCTGCTGCATGACATGTAGAGTAAACAGGGATTCAACCTCACAGAATGTGGACGCTGATTCTCAACTGTGCATTTACACCGGCATCAACTTTGGTGATGAGTTTTCATGGAAGTTCATATAGGTTTGGAACGTCAGGCTGGATAGAAAATTCACTGAAAATGTCAACGAAATCAAAAAACAAGTAGCTCGCTAAACTGTTAATTCCTGTTATGAAAATACTTGAGCGCAGAGATTATTCTTGCCCTGATACTTTTCGCAACAGGAACAAACAGGATATTTCTTTAAAAACATTTTGGAAAGAAGTGGCGAACGTGTGTGTCAGCTTCAAGCAGATGTCGAACTCTTGGATTTGTTTGTTGTTTTGATGAGGAGGGAGGAAAAAATCTATTAAAAACAGAGGTTGGTGGCTGTAAAGCCCATTTCCTGCTCAATTTAATTGCAGGGTTCCCACAGGTTCTTCCTTTTAAGTTCATGTTTGTGTATTTGGGAAAAAAATAAGGCCCTTAATCACCCTAAATAGACATAGGTCATTGAAAGTGCTTGAATTTTGTGCACAAATTAAGTTAAGTTGATATTTAGGTAAATTATTAAAAATATGAAATAAATATTTAGGTAAATCACTTGTTTGTTACGACGCCACCTACTTTTTCATTTGCCCTGCGTTGCTTGATGTACGTGAACTAGGCCTACACGGAACAAAGTCCAGTTAAAATACACTGTCCACTGTCTCTCTCCGCCATTGACATGAGATTCCATGCAGAACAATGAGCGAGTAACATTACGTAAATGCAAATTCCAACAACTCTGTCTCACCAGAGACAATTACAAAGACAGTCTTGTCCAAAATCCCAAGGACAATAACTTACAACTTACAAGTTACCCTCCCATGTTAATATATTTGGTCCTTAAATTTGAGGAAATTGGTCCTGGAAAGTCCTTGAATTTGACGTCAGCCAAGGGTAGACAAACCAGCCGTGACTGCAGCTCTTCCCTGAGATTAGCTGTGTCATCCTTGCTGTACAGTAATTCTTCAGATTTAAAAGGGGAAGGTTGACAAGCCTGTTGGAAACCACTAACCTATAAATAGTTGCGGTACATGAAATTGCACTTCAACAATGAGAGGAATAAAATGTTGTGGCGATCCAAATTACCTTTAAACTCTAAACCATGTTTGCAGTGTAAATGCACTGTGGTGGGACTTTAGCTGCCTTTACTTGTGGCTTTTAGATGCTAATCCATGAAGACAAGACTCTTTATAACTGAAATATTATGTGTGCAAAATACAAACACTAAAAAAAAAACACTTTTATTTTTGCTTTTCATTGTGCTGTTACTTATGCGCATATGTTCTTAGTTAAAGTAGTGTTTGCTGCTGCTGCTGCAGTGAGTCCCAGCCCACCCACCAGTGTCATGTTCCTGCAGGTCCTGGAATATCAAGGAAACTTGACAGATGTTACTGTAATGTAGAAAAATCACGATATAGTTTTACCGTTACAAGCTTGACAGATGTTACTGGTGTGAGGATGATCATGTAACAGGGATATTGTGAAATAGATTTTTAACTCATTAACTAAAGTAAAGCTGGTGCTTTAAATGAAGTGGAAACTTAATTGTTGTTGCCTTTGGCATTAAGAAAACAGGAACAGGAGGGAAGAACAGCTACAGAAGCTCTGTCCATTGAAAACTGTACATCCGGGCCGCTGTGGGAAGCTGCTGCACACGTCCTGTGTGGATCGATCTCCTTGGCAACACTTCCACAACACCTTTCAACCTCTCACGTCAAACGGGCGCTAAAGCAAAACCGAGCGTGTGCATCACCGTGTTGTGTTTTAGGTCAAATCCGGGGAAGGCATGTAGTGATTTGTGACACAGTTTACATGAGAAGTAGAGAACTATTTTGATGAATTTTATATTTATCCGCTGATTGTATCTTCTGCTATACATGCATTGTGCTCATGCATTGTGAGGTCACAGATCAGAAGGAAATTAATAAATCAAAGTCAAACCTTCTTTTCGTCTTTGTCTCTTTGAATTGAATTTTCTATTAAAAAAAAAAAATCTGTTTTAATTAATATGAGAGAAGCCAAGTTTTATTTTTCTATGCAATACAAAGGCACAAGTACAAAAGTACAATAAGGAGGGTTTACTATATAATTACTTTAAAATACATTTTTAAAGATCATTTGTTTTTTTATAGCTATATAATAATCACTTCCTAAGTACCTTAGCTAAGGGCCTTGCTTAACAAAAGCTGCCATGTTTGTACAGTAGCCCTGAAAGGACAAACAGCCACAGTATATTTCATATTTTGAAGCCAAAACTCTCTCGGAATTATATCCTTTCTGTTCTCTTAAGGCCACCATAGATGCCTGACATGTTTAGAAACAGGAGCTGTTATTATTAGCGGATGATAAACTCTTCAATGTCATCAAAAGGCGTAACTATTTCTTCCACACTGGTCCTTTAAGTTGTTTTGCATACTTGCTTGCTCTCGTGTTGACCTCGCTCACAGCTCCATGACATCAGCTCCTCCAGCTGTAATTTCTTCCAGGATGTCCGCTGCGCGGAGGAAACTTTGTGTTGTGTGGTGAAACGACACGCGGCCTCGTTCGTCATCAATCATCAGACCTTGTTCCACGGTGTCCCCCCCGGGTGCAGAGCAGCTGGTGGGCATTATGTGGAGTTTAAGCGGGCAATTACACAGATAATGTAGCGTACGTGTTGTTAGCCTAAGCTAATGTTACCTGAGGTAAACCCACACATGAAGTTTTGTTTTGTCAAAAACTATTCACACAACAAAGCAAAATTCACTTAATAACAAAAATGAAATGAGTGAATTTCTCAGAAAATTTATCCTTTAATTTTATTTTTTTAATTTTTTTTTATTTATTTTTTTTTTTTTTTCATATCATTGGGAGAATTGGGGAAAATTATTATTTAGTAAAATTTAGTAACTATTCCATTGAATATTATTGTACTAGCCCTTAGGGAAGGTTGTGCACATTTAACATGCTTTTCATTCTTCATTTTTGGATCATTTTGGCTGTGTTCATCATATGACAAGATTGTGTATTTTATTTAATCTGGTTATTTACTGTATGTTACGTGTACAAACCCAGTGTGTTACACTCATACCATTAAGCACAAAAATGTGCCATTGAAACCCATTCAAACTGCAATTTTTCATCTCACTTGCATTAAAGCAGACATGCGTTTTATTATACTATCAAGGTGTCAATCTGGGCTTCTGCCTTAGACTTCATAACTTTTACTTCTCTCCACCAGATGGTCTTGTTTTGGGCCACTCGGCATATGGAGAAAAAAAACATGCCATTTCCACTAGATGGCACTGTTACAATTCCCCTCTCCCTCTCATTGACATATCCCAGGCTGTACTACTTCAAAACAAACAAAAAAATCTGCCTTTTTAATGTAGTGTATTATTATTATAATCTATATTTTCTGTTTTTCATCTAAAAACCATGGCAGCATGACAAAAACCTTTAAAATATAGGATTAAAATCTTTAAAATATCATTAGCATTTGATATCACTAATTAGGACGGATGTAGGTGAAAAAAGAATCAGCTCAATGAAAGAAGAATATTATAATGTATAATAACTTTTATAGCTCGCTTTTAAAAAGCACATTTTTGTAGTTAGTGGCACGAGTGTGACTAATATTAAACCTGGCCCTAAAGGCGCTAGTGTCAAACTGTTCATTTAGATTTAATGTTTTTACATTTCCATGCTGTCTTATTTCGTTTGGAAATCCAGGTGGTGCCTACATTTCCCACAAGTCATTCGGTTGATTCTTACTACTCTTTTTGCAAGCGATTATATCTGACGTTCTAACTCCACAACCAGCGACTTTCATGTTTTTCAAAAGTTGATACTGGAACTATCGCATTTCACGCAGCTTTTAATTACGCTTACTGTATATTTGCACAACGCAAACAATCTTGATGGAGGTGAAGCTCTCACACGTCATCATTCCATAAACACCTTATATCAATAATATATATATATATATATACACACATATATGTATATATATTATCTATCCTATCTTATCTATCTATCTTTATATTATCTATCTTTGATATATATATACACATATATATGTATATATATATTATCTATCTTTGAGGAAAGTGTGTGTTTTGTCGCTCACACTGAACCAAAGGCGTCTCTGTCCAGAACCTGCAGCGCCGCCCAACACTTCCACACTTCCACACCCTGAATGGCTGCTTTGTGTTCCTGCTCTGCTGCTTTTCCAACAACTTCACCTTAGCAGTGTGTGTGGTAGCATCTGTCCAGCAGAACAACAAGGCAGCCCTGCTCCTCAGAACATCAGGATTCATGATTCAGACCGACATCTGAAGTGGGAATTAGTCATTCAAATATTCTTATAATGTTATAATGTTCAACGACAATGACAAATGGAAAACTGTAAAATAATCAGCACTGCTGTTCTATCGATCGTGTATTACATAACTGGAGGACACTTAAAATGGAACATGCAAAATTTTGAGCTTCAAATTAACGACCGCAACTAGCATTTTCATTATCAAAAATCACACGAGCCTGCGGGTTTACAGGAACATTTTGTGATGTTCTATTGCTGATTTTTTTTTTCTGTAAAATGTATTTTATGGCTTGCTGCATCAAGAAAAATCCATAAATACTGACTTTAATGTCAAATTAGGCAAAGAAAAACAACACTCACTTTTTAATGCCAAGTCAATCAGATCATTCATTCATTCATTAATCGTTGATTTGATTGCACTTTTACATTAATTGATTGTTCTGAGTGTCATTTTCCTCACAGCACCACCCTCTTTAGGGGTCACACATTTTTTCCAGGCCCAAAAATGAAGTCTGGGGGAAAAGGTGTGAAGTTTGGAATCTCTGTGTGTGTGTGCGTGTGTTCTTGTGCTGCAGAGTGAGGACCTAAAAATTGTAAAAACACCTACAAAGTGAGGACATTCTGACAAAGTGAGGACATTTTGGCTGGTCCTCACTTTTTTTCACCCCTGAAAGGAGCTTTTTCAGGGTTAAGACCTGGTTTTAGGGTTAGGGTTAGAATTCGGTTTAGATTAGGATTAGAGTAAGGGTTAAGCATCTAGTTGTGATGGTTAAGGTTAGGGTAAGGGGCTAGAGAATGTATTGTGTCTATGAGGGTCCTCACTTTGATAGAAAAGCAAACGTGTGTGTGTGTGCGTGTCTGCAGACTCAACACATCTGTCCCTCGTCGGTGTTGAGAGCATTCCCAGCCGCTGCAGTAGCTCCTCCCAGTCTCCAGATCCCCGAGCTCTGCCTCAGTCGATTCCTCTGGAAATTCTGCAGAATTCTTGTGGCATTTTAACTGGCATACCTCCTACACACACACACACACACACACACACACACACCGAGACAATTACATAAGGTCTTTCTTTTCTGTATTTCCCTGGAACAGCTCGACAACAGCTTATTTTTTTCCCTAGTGATTTACTTAATTATAGTAGAAATGCTGTCTAGGATACCTGGTATTTGGCCAAATTAATAAAGAAAAGTAATCATGTGCATGTATATATATATATGTGTGTGTTACACCGAGGAACCAATAACAAAACCTTTAGCTCATGAAAAAGTTTTGTTGCTTAAACCTTTTTTTTTTTAAATCATGAACAACAGCTTAATGTAACAAATTCATCAAAGAAAAACAGACTGTGTTTTAACATTTAATAATATTTAACACATGCCCAGAGCAGCTGCTTTTTATCATGTCTCATTTTAAAAAAAGGGCTATTTACAAGTATAAAATGATGAATAACTGATTAACTTAAGGTTTGATTGCATTTAGGATTATTTTATATTTTAAGTGATTTTTGTACTGTACACGTACATTACATGACCATTAAATACAATTAAAATCAATGTAAGAAAAAAAAGAAGTAAATAAAAGCAGTTAATATATATTACTTTGTAGCCAAACAGTTTATGGTAAAATTATTCCATTAGAAAGTGATGTACTAATTATTTAAATGAAGATTAATTTATGTTTCTTTGTGTAAAAATAATAAAATGAAATACAGCCTATAAATACTGATTATTATTACATCACCATTTAACACTTAAGGTGTTCATGTGTTCCCCAAACTCTTTATATACAGACCCAACAATCATGACCCAAATCACAATATAAATCATTATAATAGCATTTACGTATGTAATTTAAAACATATACATATAAATGTGGGAAAAAAAATTAGTTTGGGGACCCAAAAATAAGTCCCCGTGACCCATCTGGGGCCCCCGACCCAATGTTTGGGAACCATGTTTTCCGATCGCTGTTTAAAAAGTGAAGTTCCACAAACTTTTGGTCAAAAACGGTCAAAATTTGGTCAAAAGAAAAAGCAAGAGTGTAAATTTCCAGCTGAGAACATGACTGTTGTTAGTTTGTTCAGTCTCAGAGATGCTCAAACAGGGAAATGTCCCTTTAAGGCCCAGGAAAAAGGCAAATGTTAAATGAGAGCAGTTTTTTTTTTTTGTCCTCTGCGTGTACGAAGAGTTGACCATGTGAAGAGCTGTGTTTCCACAGGACAGACGGACAGAGACCTGTGATGTGATGTCGGGCCTCAAAGACTGGAAACTGGAAACAATGACCTTTCCTGTTGTTGGCCACGAAAAGAGACACAGAGAGTGGAAAGACAACAGGGCTGTCATTCTGATTTTTGTTGTTTCATACACAATTGTTTTTTTTATTTACCCCTCTGTTTTTTTTTTTTTTTTTCTTTCCCCCCCCCCATAAAGGGGAGGGTACAGCAGCTCCCATTCACATTTCCAATGGGAGATTCCTGCAGCTTTGCTGCTTTTCTGCTCCCTGGATCACATCACTGACGGGGACGAGCGAGTGAGACTCAGGAGGGAAAGAGACACACACTGAGACCCAGAGACAGACAGAGACACAGCTGCTGAAAGGGAAAAGCCTCAGAGTTGTCAGGAAGCAGAAAATGGGACCGGCTGCCACATCACTCGCTCTCCTGAGTTTATGTTCTCTGGGTGTCTGTGTCCCGACAGGAACAACCGACGCTGCACCAACACAGGTCAGGACTGTTTCTCTCTCTCTGTGTGTGTGTGTGTGTGTGTGTGACCTCTATAGGACCTTGTCAGGACCAGCAGTCCTCATGGAGGCCCAAACCTGGTCCCAATGAGGCAGAACCGACATTTCTGAGGAACTGGCTGACGTTAGGGTTAAGAATTAACTGGTTAGAGTTAAAAATGCCTTGTTTAGGCTGTCCAAATGAATGGAAGTCAATGCAGTGTCCCATGAAGAATAGTTGTGTAAACCACTGTGTGTGTGTGTGTGTGTTTTTGTTTGCCCACTCGAACTTTTACTTTGAAGGGATGTCACTGCTCTGTCATGTATTTTCCTTCCTCTGATTTAGGTGATCCCTGTACACGTGTATTAAATGTGATACATTATGACATGATTTAATATGATGATATATGAATTTATTTTACATTATGAACACTGAAGCATAAGAATTTGTGTAAATGCGTGTAAACAGACCCACCCAATCCACTCCAACACAAGTACTTTCCGAAACAAAACGGTGATAAATGAAACAAAACAATAATAAAGTCCCCGCGTTAGACGAAGTGACATCTAATGGTGAGACTGCAGATTGCAAAAATGAAAATACACTCTCTAGTTTGTCCATTTGAGGCTGCTGTAGACACACAAGATGGTGACCTCCGTAAACCGAGGCCCTTTCCTAAAGTACATGTACAAATCTTAGTCTAAGGAAACCAAGATTTTTATTTGAAGGTGATTATACACAATTATTTTAAAATTTCTTATTTCCAGACGAGATTTGGAGCTGTTACAGGTGTCAATAATGACATTTTTGATATGTGAGTGATAATGATCAATACACAGCATCAAAATACAAAAAAAAAATAACAGTGTAAAAAATGCCTGTCGTGTTAATAAACACAGGATGAAATCCAGTGATGTAAACAACGGTTTATTGCTTTTAAAAGTGAATTTTGACTCACTTTCTCAAAAGGTTTTCAGCTAAATGAGAGTTCACGTATACGCATATGTACTACCCATATGACTATTTTAATTTTAAATGATTAGGATGAGTTGATAACGATATATTTGATTAAACATAACTGATTTCTCTGTGTGTGTGTGCGTGCGCATCAAGGCCTCGCTGACGGAGGTGAAGAAGACGCGAGGTGATGTCCCTGATGTTCTTCCAGAGCCCGAGCCGACGACCCAGTTGTCAGACTTTGAAAACTCGTACAACTACGTGTGTACGTCACTTTTCACTTTAAACATTTACAAATCACCTTTAAATGCTGGTGCGGCCAAAAAAAAAAAAAACACCTGTGAAGATTTTGAGTCAGTTGTTTGAAGTATAACTCGGTATAATCGTGATTCTTCGTCTCTGAAGTGAAAACAGAGCGATACTTCCTCCTTATTCTCCTTCTCTTCCCCGGCTGTTCAACTATTTCCTCCTTCCTCGTCTTTCTTTTTGTCCTGTCACTCAGTGTCCAGACTGGCCGGTATGGACCAGGCCATCCACAAACTCAACGTGGGTCACTACACGCTGGACGTTAAAGTCAGTCAGCTGATGGACCGTCTGTCCAGGATCGATGGTGATCTCTCTTTCTTCTCTCTTCACATTAAACAGCATCATATAAGCTGTAGTTCGTCTGCACATTCACAACAACCAGCATCGTTCTTACGTGGACTCAAAAAGTTAATGGGTTTGAGTGTTTGTTTGTTTTTTTTACACTGATTATAACAAGTTTTCTGACTTTGCTGCTTCTTAAATGTGATTCTATTCTGCTTCCTTTGCTCCATATAACAAAGAAATCAGTACAACTGATTAGTTTTGGTCGGTGGACAAAACAAGACAATTGTAGACAGAATTATTTTCACGTTTGGGGAACTTTTTTCAACATTTTCTGGTGCTAAAGGACTCATCAGGATTACTGTGGCGCCACCTTAAGAGATAAAGTAGAGAAGACATTGTCACATATACTGTAGTTTCAATAGTGGCATCAATGAAGATGAAAGATGAAATAAAAGATGCCTTGTTATAATATCTACTGTATATCTTAAGTTTCTCTTGTTGTTGTTGTGTTGTTTTTCTCCATCGTTACCATGGCAGCTAAGGTCGGGGAGCTGGAGGACAACATCCGCGAGGTCCATCAGCACAGCAAGGACAACCGCAAGGAGATTGGAAGACTGGAGGGTAACAGAGTCATTCACTTTTTAATTTAAGGGACAAAAGTTATGAGAGAGACACTTTTTTTTTTGATTTTCCTTCCATGGAACAATTTTATATATTTTACTTTAGACAATAATAATTGAAAAATTCCATAAAATAATGCAGTTCAATGGGGGAAATATTTTAAGGACTGTTAAAAGTCTTATCAGTATAATATTTTAAAATATATGTAAGAAAATATGTTTATAATATTTTGTTTTTTTTTGCAAAATTTCATGGCAGCTTGACTTTGGCAGAAAGTTGTAAGGCAAGGTTTCTCCCGATAACAGTTTAACTGTATCAACAATTTTGTGAGAAAGCCCTTAAATTCTTTAATTAGCTGCAACGACTTCATGGTTGCCGACTTTCCCAATGAGGCCATCTTTGGCGAGATTGTCTTATGCTGGATAAACAATAATGTCACAGGATTCATTTTTAGCAGAAAATAGGTTGGTTGCCAAGTAACCAATTACCAATTAGTGATATCTTAAATGTTCTTATTGCCAGGGGCCTTCAAAGTCCATGGAAATGTTTCTGGTACATTGCTAACTTTAATGCAGTTTCCTGCCACGCGACTTTTAGCACTTTGTTTCGGTTTTTCAGCTTCATATCTTTTTATTGAACTACCCTAGCATCATGTTGAGCAGCAGAATGAAGCAGCTTTCAGGCAAAGAGCTCTTAGAAGTCGTATTTCCACCAAGTGGAACAGTTTGGTTCGGTGCAGTACGGTATGTAGTATTTTTGCGTTTCCATTAGGAATAGTACCAAAATGACTGGCCCCCACCGTTGCATTCTTTGGCACCATCTTGTTTTTCCTAGGTTGTCACAAGGGTCGCAGGTTGGGATACAAATGTTACCTGGTGTACAACAGCTACGAGGATTACGCCGGAGCGTCCAGGAAGTGTTTGGAGCGCGGCGGCCGCATGGCGATGCCCCGCGACCGCAAGGAGCAGGAGGCCCTGGCCGACTACGTCAAGTCCTTCTTCCACCCCGGGAACTGGCCCGTGTGGCTGGGCATCAACGACCTCCGCTCTGAGGGCCTGTACCTTTTCGATGACGGGACGCGGGTTACGTACTTCCAGTGGCGCAAGCACTTCCTGTCCACTCAGCCCGACGGAGGGTGGCGGGAGAACTGTGTGGCCATGTCGTCAGATGACGGCGACTGGTGGGACCACTACTGCGACCGGACCATGAACTACATGTGTGAGTTTGATGATCGGGTGGCACTTTAACAAAAATATCTTTCTTTTCCGACACCATCTTATAAACGTCAGTGTTTGATTATTATAAATAATGATTAATTTTTGGCTGTTTATTTTTCAGATAACTTATTTTTTTCCCCCTTTAAAGACTCTTTTTAAAAAAAAACCTTGATTGGTTTTCTCAGGTGATGAAGCCTTTAGACTTTCACTGGAAACTTAAAAAGGGACAGTTCACCAAACTAAAAATTCATTCAGTATCTCCTCACCACTATGTCGGAGGAGGGGTGCGTGGAGGTTTTTGTATCAGTATTTGTATTCCAGATAAAACTTTGACCACCACTTTTATTGAAATAGAAGTGGTTTATTGTGGTGGTAGTCAAAAAATGACCACCATTAGAAGTGAATGGGTAAGACTATAGTATGTTGATCCAAAAGTTGGAAGATATAACCACATACACATAACCAATACTACAACATTTCATAGTTTAAGAAAATGTATTAACATTTAAGAGATGAAGGAACACAAACTCCCCACAGTCTCCCCAATAATTATGTGAAAATGATAGATGAACCTAAAGAAGACTGGACCCCAAACTAAAAGTGAAACAGAAAGTCACTGAGCTAGAGATTGATAACAAAATAAACAACCAAATGTTGAGAGAGAACACATTTTCAAACCACAACCAGGTTTTCCCCATCCACCAAATATAAAGACTATTTTTCAAAACAAAAAAAATGAGTGACCAGATTAACAGAGGGTCAACTGAAGCCGTTGAACCTCTGAAAACCAACTGAGCAGGAACTCTTCAACCTGCATATATAACCTCCCAGTCACGCTGATGACACTCAGCTGTGGAAGAGCACGGGTGAATCAAATAGCTCCTGATCAGCACAGAAACCTGTGACCAAGATTCTGTTTGAAACAGTTTGGAAGCATAAAATGTCACTGAAGTATAAGAAAGCGTTGACATTCAAATTTTGCTTCAAAACTAATACATTTACTCCATGTTTTTAGCGTAAATGTCCACTTAACCCACTAGAAAGGAGCTGTGTTGACATTATCAATCACAAGCTCAGAAAAAGGCGTCATTTATACCATGAAAATGAAAATTACACACTATTAAAAACAGCTGCTGGAGTTTCAGTGATTAAGAAGTGTTTTTGTCTGCTCTAAAATGCTTACAGCACTCTCTTGTAAAAATGCCTCATACTGCACATTTAGTGTCAACCAAGTGTTCGAAAGTGTTCAAAATTGACAGAAAATGGCAAAACTTACATCGTGTATTTTAGCCTACTTCCAACAAAATTTGTTTACAAGCAACCACTACTGTGTTGTCTTTGTGTCTTAAGCCCTGACATTCAGGTTTGACTCAAAATTGCATAATTTACACCATCACTTTAGCCTCTTAGCTAGAAGCTACGCTCATATTTTCATACAAACAGCTCACTAGTTATAGTTAGGAAGCTAAAGCGGACATTTACCTACCTTGCTTGGAGGCCTTATGGGCATTTACCTACCTAACGTGAGCTAGGAGGCTAACACAGCTCCTGGCTAGGTGGCTAAAGTTGACATTTTTCGCTGTAAACATGGGGTAAATGGTGCCAATTTGAGTCAAATTTGAATGTTGGGGCTTTCAGACACGATAACATGACAAAAGAGCAATATGGTTGGGGTGGCTAGGGTTAGGGTTAGGGTTATGGACTATGTTTGTTCTCTGCTTTTTTTTTTCACATTTGAAGTAGTGGCCATCTTTGTCTTCAACTGCACTGGATTTGACTGTAAACCTTAAACTCCAACGACATAGTGGTGAGTAGATAATTAGCAAAACTTCTTGCTAGGTTGAACTATCCATTTACATGTAGCGACACTCAAGAAAACATTTCACAATATTCAGGTCTCAAATGGTTTACTATTGAAAGTCTAATAGCACAGAATGAGACTCAAACAGATTATGCAACTAATATAAATACTGTATTATTGGTGCAGCTGCAGTGATATGAATGTAAGTCAGTCAGGAGTTCTGATGTGATTTTAAGCATTAAAATTCCTAAACATTTGCTCAAATTTCCCAAACATGAAAAGCTGCAGTCATGTTTTTCCAGAATCAGCACATACTGGACTCACTGAAGATTTAAATCACTGTGTGTTTGATTTAGAGCAACTCAAAATGCTGATTCTCCAGCATCAACTCCTGCTTCTGACGCCAAATACACCCCAACTCAAAGAAATGACGCATTATTGAACTGTATGTCCTGCAATATAAACAATGACAAAGTTGTAATGTACATACAAACCTGAATGTAAATGTTTTCAATAAATTTTTGCTAAAAGGTTGAGATGGTTTAAATTATAGCATCATTTTTTTCATCTTCCTATCGTCTTAATATTTTGTCTGCTTGACCCTGAAAGGCAGTTTTTGGGTAACAAATCTGAAAAATTTCAATGTAACAACAGCATTATTATAATCTGTCGTTATAATATAGCTAATTTGAAACCCAGTAATAATATTTTTCTGATGATCCTGCCTATGGCACATTTAAATATGTCTGAATAAAACGTGCCAATATTTTGATATACATGATGAAAAAAAAAATAAAAACACAGTTCTGAGTAGATATTTAATCACAGTGTTTGGTACTTGACATTCTCTGATAGTTTGTGGCGTGTCCAAAAATTAAAGTATTCACAGTTCATTATTTTATTTTTAGATATGACAAGATTATACCTGCAGCAATGCAGAAAATAGATCAGTTTACATATTTTTATATGAAGTAGGGCTACAATTAATCTTTTTCATAATAGATTAGGCTGTCAATTATTTTTTTTGATTAATCAAGTACTTGTTTGGAACATACAATATTATAAAATGTTATCTGAATTCCTAACCATGAAATTATGACATTCTCAAATGTCTTGCTTTATCTGCAAACCAAATTATTCAGTTTTAATGATTTCTTTGTTATAGGGAGCAAAGAAACCAGAAAACATTCACATTTAATCAGCTGAAAGCTCAGAGCGCTTGTTTTAATTATTAAGAAAAATACTCAAACCAATTATCAAATTAGTTGAAAATTAATCTAGTAATTGATAATGTAGTTAGAAATGCAGTTACTTCAACCTTCAAAATCTAAATAATTCAATAAAGTCTTAATAAGCACCAAACTCTTTCATATAAAGCAAATCAATGCATTTTAACATTAAAAGACATATTTGTATTAAATTAATTTACAGTCATGAAGAATTGCAATGGCATGGTGATGATTTTAAAACGCAGCCACCACAACACTGACACCAAAAAAGAAGACCAGTCGTCTTCTCCGTTCGTTCCCTCTTTCATCAGTCACACCTCATCGCGGCGTCACGAGTGCGAGATGTGGCGTCATTAACGTGCGTCAAAGAGCCCGCTCTTCCTCTGTGGTGTCAGTGATGCGCTCACGTTCGCACGTCATTCACAGCTGACGTCACTGCGCACATTTGCCGCCGTCCACTGCGTCCAGGATCGTCCTCACAGTCGGCCTGTCCAACGGAGTTTTAGACGGATGAGAAAGAAGAACTCGCCCTGCTTCATCCAGCAGAAAGTTTCCACCCATCTGTAAAAATTAATATTATAACACAGTTACATAAGTGTTTTTAGTATTTGGGGGAAAAATACTGTTTTCACATTTACAATTCCATGCATGAAGTGATAATCCGAGCTAACAGGAGCATGTAGATGTGGAACAAAAGTGACCCGAGAATGGAGCCTTGAGGAACCCCACACTCAGATTCATAGTTACCAAATGAGACAAAGAACTGATTTTTTTCCAAGTAAAATTTGAACCAATTTTACAAAAAATGTTTTGTCCATGTACCTGGTAGAGGTCTTCCTGCAGGTGAGTGGGGATGTCAGGAAGGTCGATGCCCACAGTTTTGTATTCCGAGTAATGCAGCAGAAAGCCAAACTTCATCACTTTTGCGTAGGACGAGCCAAGGCCAAACTTCCTGTAGATCTGTGGACAGAGAGGGAGGACGTAACACAGACGTTTATTTTGGGACATTTGAATAATCAAAAAACTCACATGAAATGAAATCATTCAGCTTCATATACATTTCAAAATAAAAGCTTTGGAGGCTCAGTTTGCTGGACTTCTGAGATTGTCCGACATTCAAATTCCACAGATGTCTTTTATTTCCGTGTGTCTGCCCACTACCACTGAATTTCCTGTAAATTTGTATATAATAATATCGATTTTGTGCAGGCAGTTAGGTTGTGGAAACACTTGCTGACCGTCCTCTGTGGATCCAGCAACATGTCAAAGGTGCATCCAGTCTGCTGGAGCCACAGCTCAGCTCCCTCCTTCTTCCCAAATGCAACCATTAAGACCCGCAGTGACCGAGCTTCCAGGTCAGCCTGCAGAGAACACAACATCCAAAAAAATATATATATCAAACCAAATACAGCCACTTTACGACAAGCGTTGCTCTTGTTGTTATAATGAATGACAGCAGCAGGTGAACCGACCTTACTGGCCTCCAGCTCGGCCACGTGGTCACGTCACGGCAGTCATCCAAAATGTCTGAGGAGAACCAGCAGCAGCTTCTGACCTCGGCCCAGATATTCAGCCAGAGTCACGATCCTTTAACACACAACACAACAAACGCCTGAAAAATAACCAGGGCACAAGAAAACTAATCTTAAAAGGTCCGCGGTGTGACATTTAAGAGCGTGTACTGGTTCGATGGCTTGATTTCCCTCTTTCCCAAAATTACACTAAAATGTTTCTTTTATTTTTCCTCTGCTTTTATCCATTCCAGGGATTTTGACCAGTATCGGACCAATATACAATGTATTGGCTCATCTCTACTTGCTACCTGTAAGAGTGCTTATATACATGCATAATCACTTTAGATTACAAAATTGTTTTTTTTTTTTTATAGCATTAGAATAAGCCTTTTACATGTACGTTAGGCAAGGGCCTTGCCTTACAGAGGCGGCCATCTTGTACTGCCAATAAACCAATGAAGGAGGAGGAGGAAACATCAGGTACAAAGTGAATAAACGGCTGAAATTGTGAATGATTTAGAGAATAATGTCTCTTTTCACTTCAAGTGACGCGATTAAGAGAATAAAATTTAAGGACCAAAATAAAAGTTTCAGGTAATTTTACAGGAAAAGGATTTTATCACTTCAGTTTGTTTGTAAACATTAGCAGCTGTGGTGGTTAGATGTAAACTTGTCGGAAGGAAAATGAAATAAAAACCGTAAAATATCTAGATCTGAGATGTGCAAAAACTCACAGGTGTGAAAAATATTATTAACATGTAAAATAAATCACGCAAAAACATGTGTCTGATGCGCAAAGGCCTTAATTCTTCTTACACGCTGGACCTTTAATTTACTTTGGATGTGTTTTGTGTAAAATCTGACCAGTCATTATGACCAGTCGAGTGTGTGAACTCACTTTCCGCTGCGAGCGTCAGTGAACGTAATGTCGGGGCTCACGCTGTCGGCCATCTTGGCTCCCGAGAGCTTCCTGTCAGTCACCTGCAAACCGTTGTCCACATTCTCCAGGAAAGAGTCCCACTCACTCTGCACAGACACACGGACACAAGGACTCAATTTATTCACTTCAAATGTGAAAATATAAAGCAAAGTGTCAAAAAAAAAAAAAAAAGACGAAATTTCACAGCAAAACTATCGGTTTCTCTGAGTTTATTATGTGTCTTATTCTATAAACTAATGAAAACAACATAATTCCCAAATTCTAAATGAAAATATTGTCATTTATTTGCAGAAAATGGCAATAAACAACACAATACTAGTGTTTTACCTTAGGAAGAATTCAGAAATGAATATTTAGTGGAATAACCCTGATTTTTAATCGCAGCTTTCACGCGTCTCGTCATGCTCTCCACCTGTTGAACCCAATACGATTGGGTTCAACAGGTGATCACCTAATCAGTCCCCCATTAAGCAGAATGAGGCGAGCATGCATTGGAATTCAACAGACACTGGAATGAAATGGCTGTCACACATGTAGAGATGCTGATTTCAGAAAAAGAAAATTGCTGTGGTCACTTAATTCTTTCCACAGCTGTATTTTGCATTATATAAAATGCAAAGAAAAAAAAATAATGACGTGTACTCGGACCTTAACTGTACGTAGAGGTTAAATGTGTCAGGCTGAATTACTTCCAAAAATCTAAAATAACGCAAAATAAAGACAAAAAATAAAATAAACACTGGCTTTGCGAATATAAATGTGAAAGACACAGACCTCGAGCCGCTGAAGCTCGTCCACCAGCTCCTTCACCGCTGCATGGCTGTGAAAAGGACAGTGTGTGACGAGGTAATCTATGAGATTAACGACAGTGATGATGATGATGATGATGATGATGATGACGGGCCCCACCTTTAATGTGTTGTTTTAATTTTATTCAAATATAGAGCCATGAAAAGTCAACATCATGCAACGCTCCGACTCCAAAATAACGCCATTTTGGCAGGAAGTTGGTAAGTCTCATGACGATGATGATGATGATGACAAATGTTAACAATTATGGATAAAATAGAATACTTACAATTGTTTATAAAAATGTGTTTGATTTGTGGAAATCACGGACAAGGACCCCTCCCCTGTGTCCTGCAAAATCCAATCACTTTAACTGACCCATGCCTATTTAGTGCAATTCTCAAGGGCCCTTTAAAAGAAATTCATGTCACAAACTTTCAAGGATTTCAAGGACTCGTGGGAACCCTGAAGTTATTAACGTACACCTGATACTTACTGATAAAACTTGTGCCAAATGGCCTCCGCATCGCTCTTCTTCTTCACCCCGAGACTGATCCAAAAGAACAAAACCAGTATATACAACTTTATTATACTGGGGAATGATTTTAACACTGTGTCAAAAGCGACTGTGCCATAAAACTTCTACCTTTCATAAAAGTCTGTTCCAGCTGCCATGAGGCCAAATAATGTGGTGATTTTATATGGGACCAAATTCTCCAGGGAGACTGTGTGACAACAAAGAGATGCATTATTATCTTTATTGGTGAAGCTGATTTATGTAATGTTATTATGAGGCCAATAAAAGTGACGTGGATTAAATCAGGCCACTTTCTTTAAAGTGGTTGCATTAACTCTGATCTGCTTCAAAAAGGCACAATTGGGATCTTTTTTGTGACCGAGTTGTGAAATAGCCAGAACAAAATGTGTAAATTACACTTATATCACATGGTAACTGTTGGTTCTAAGTGTTATCTATTTGGAAATCAAGCCTAAAGAAATGGCTGAATGAAATATAATAGAAGACAAATTGGTCAAATGTGGGTCAAACAGATTTTGTGGACTTGATCTGTTGTTAGATCCTACATATTTAAAGTATAACCAAAGACCTCATTCAGATTTCTTTAAATTTTGTTCCTGAATACTTACGGGAAACAAGACAAAGGTTTGATTGCGAAATTACATATCCATACTGAATTAGTATTATGTCCCCTTCAATTCGGCATTAGTGTCATTTTTCAGTTACATGTAAATTGTTGCATTATAATACAATTTTCAATTCACAAATGTACAGCATAAGACCAAAGCAAACAGTCATTTTGTAAATGCCTATCATCTTTGGGAACATAAAACACCAATACCTTTAATTCTTCCATGACACGAAGCTGCATTTTACTAATATGTTGCCAGGACATTTTCTGGATTTAAGTCAAAACGTAGCCCCGGACTCCATTCAGGTTTCTCGCATTTTCAAAGTATTCTACATTATGGTGAAATTATGTTACTTATACAACAAAGCTAAAACATAATTTCTACATCCTTTTTAATCCGTGATCAATTCGGCGCGGGTTTCTTCATCCTGAAATTATTCAAGAAAAATAACTAATATTGATGTTGCAATTTGATAACTGTACACACTAATTTGTTTGAGCTCAACGCCGAATTGTTTATTTATCAACTTTAAATCACTGCGCATATAAATTGATGTCTTTGCGCGGACTTTCATTGAAAAAAGAGGAAATATGCGTTAAAACCATAGAGTTTGAAATGAGGTTTGGTTTGTTCTGGATCAGCCTTACCTTCTGCATCCTGCTTGGCGTTCTGTAGCAGAGCCTTGCTCAGGTTGACCAGCCGAGTCAGAGCACCGGTCAGTGTCTCCCGCGACACGAACACGTCCTCGGCCATCGTCACCGGATCGGTCCGGAAAAGAACCGCACCACAGCTGTCACATGGTGGACTCGGCAAGACTCGTATTTACACGGAAATACTCCGTCGTGTCACGCATGCGCGTCTGCTGATTGGCCAACAGAAAGATATTTAAATGTGGCTCCTCCCACTTCTACGCTTCATCTTAGCTATAAAAGACGGTCTAAAACTGGTATTGACTCGATTAAAATTCGAGTATTTGATTAACTGAACGCGATTTTGACTGGCACATATCTGACCTAATTATTTTTATTAACTAACAATTAATACATATTTTATCAACCATGTTAAGAAAAAAGTTAAATGTCGAGAATGTGATCAAACAAACTAAATAGCTGGCAATTAATGTGACTTAATATTGTCATTTAATCAATTATTTAACAGTTTATTTTTTTTTTTTTTAATAATTAAAACAGATTCTCTTATGTTTCAACTGCTTAAATGTGACATTTTTCGGTAAACCCGACTAATTTTGGATTGTGGACAAAACGAGACATTCACGAACATCATTTCCAGGTTTGGGGTGGAAAAAAAAAAATCCCGAAAATCAAAAAGATAAATTGATCATGAAAAATAATCATTGATTGTGGCCCTCAAAGTGAATATCAGTTTATTACTACAAATGTTAAAAATCTTGTTTTGTGTAATAACACGTACATGATCTACAGTAGTAAATCATCTTTTTTTTTTAAAAAGTTTTCTCTCACTGTTTTAACTTAAGAAGGAAAAAAAAAATATTTACTCACAACTTCCTTGAAGTTTTTCTTGGTGGAAATTTGCCGTCCCATAGATTTTTCCTGACAAAATAAGTTTCCAAAAGTTCGATTTAATCATTAACCAGTTTTATTGACTGTTGAACATTCATTCACTTATTCATTGAAAGTACAAAGAAAATAAAACAACAACCCTCCTTCAAGTTTTAAGCTTTAGGATTAAGAGTTAAGAGAGTAAGAGTGAGACTCGATATGACAAAATAAAATTTACAGACTGAAGCAGGAAAACGAGCAAACGTACATTCAGCGATGGTGATTTCAAAGGCTTTGAGAATTAAAGAAAAACAACGAGAAAATTTGTTCACATTTCTGGTCGATCTTCACCTGTTGACTCGTTTTCTCCTCGTGCTTCAAATCGGACACTTTTAAGCCGTTTTTACGAGAATGTAAACATTAAAATGGATTATCCCGCCTGCCAGATTCAAACAACAGTATCTGGAATTCTAAACATGAAACCCCACTGGTCTTATGACTTGTTTACATTCAAATCTTTTTATGTGATTTCTGCACCAAATTTCTGCGACATTGACAAGACTCGGTCTCATATGAAGGAATCAGGAGAAAACAAAACAAACCAAAAAAAAAAGGGGACGTGAGCTCTTTTCTCCGCAAAAATATTGCTTCGAAATCCAAACAGACTCTGGTGTCACTCACTGCAGGTTTACGGAATGGTGGTCGACAAACGAAGAGCGCGTGGCGTGCTTTTCCTCAAGTAAAATGAATCGTCAACTGGATCAGAGGCGTCAGAGAAGAATCAGGCGATTTGATTCTGTAGCTCCTTTTTTCGATATAAAATGTTTAAAATGTGAAATCACAGCAACGTTTCATTTAAAAAACAAGTGACTGTTATTTTTCTTACAAATTGTTTTCAATAAAAGTGATCAATTTGTCTCCAAAGAAGCAGAAAACGGTTGTTTGTTTGTTTTTTGGCCTGTTAACTGCTTTAATGTTACTACTTTTCCTCTCTTTTCATAAACTCAGCAAGAATATACACTTCTTCAGCTCTTCTCTAAAATTAATGATTTAATCTGCATAGATAATCTGTTGTTTTCTTCTCTTTCTCTCTCATAAATATGTAAATGTAACAAAAAAAAAAACAAGAAAACGTAACAAATTATGTCAGACATGAGCAAGAAATGATCCTATGATGACATTTTTTTGCGTAACCCAAAGCAATACAAAGCTGAGAAATGGTAGAAAAATTTGTTGTTGCTTTTTAAAGTAAAAGGAGCAACAAATAAAATCTCTGATTGTTCTCTAAAATCTCTGACGGCCATTTTAAGTCTTAGTTTGAGCAGCCAACTCGTTTTACCGAACCATTGGTCATGTTAAAATAAAAGTTAAAAAGAGAAGTCACGCTTCCTGCAAGAAAATAGAAGAGACAACTTCAAGTTTCCCGAGTGGAATTTTTAAAAAAAAGCCCTGAAGGTTTACTTTCATATCTTTAATAATCCCTGAACTCCTTCTCTGCTGATAATCTGGACCGTGTGAGAGTCAGCACTTTTCTTTTTTTTTTGTTTTTTTAATAAAATCCAAATATTAAATGTTAATTACAAAATAAAAACTTCACGTTAAGAATGAAGACGCGACATTCAGCGGCGACCTAAACCGAGGGATTGTGTGTGGATTCTCATGTGTGAATATTCGTGTCGGGTGGTTCACGAGATTAATCTTGTGCTTTGTGTGTTTGACTCACAAAAAACACACACACAAATCCTGCTTTAATCTTCAGTCATCTTTCAAAAACAGCTGGATTGTGGAAATGCAAGGATTTCACTATTATATACAAGGAGTTAACTATTATATTTTTAGTTTTGTTGCTGAAGAATTGGAAAATAAAACTATGAGCACAAATGTTCACACTTATTGTAGTTTGCGGCAGCATGAGGAGCCAAATACTGACGTTTAACAAAGCTGAATAGATCAGCGATTCCCAAACAGAGGGTTGGGGACCCACAGAGGGGCCACAGCTAGATTCTTTTTGGTTCCCCAAACAAATTTTCAGAATTTGTTCAACCTTTTATTTAAGATTTTCGTGTCTACATTTGAAATATCACGCATAAATTGAAGTTTTAATGAATTTGCCAAACAACTCTTGGAAATTATCTGCATATAATTCCAAATGATGTGAAGTTTTACAAATATGGGGGTTGAATTTGCTGCCCCATTTTGCAAAAATCGGCTCTATAGTTTGCCATCTTTGAAATGTCAGTGTCCAAACTGCTGCAGCAGAGACCAGATATTATCTTTTCACTTATAAATGCCTTTCAAACATGAAAATTCTCCCTTTATTCAACCATATATAATCTATAAAAGCTGTATTTGGGTAGGTATAGTCAAATAAAACAAAGCATTTAAATTGTCTTCAGTGCATTCACAGACCACATTATAAAGGGATATAAGAAATATGCAAACTAAACAACTTTAGAAAAGAAACGTCTCCCCTGCTGCAGCTTTTTTGAACTTTGCGGTCAAAAACATACTTAAACTAACTACCTTAAGGGATTTTTTGGGGGGAGGATCAAGCTTTTATATATGTGATATTGGGGTCATTTTAGGACGACTTAAAGATGACAGAGAAGAAAACAGGATCTGGGTAAGTGTTTTAAAAAGCAAAACTAAACAACTTGTTGTCGTTGGAGAACCAAATGATGCCAAAAGCCTATTTGAGTTTCATTGGGGATTTTCTATCTTAATGCTTAAACAAAGAACATTAAAAATGAGGTGGGACCGGTTTTGTTTGGGGTTACAGAGGAAGACAGTCCTGCAGCTCTGTCCAGTGCAGGGAAAAAAAAAAAGAAAAAAGACTTGACTGAACTGACTTCTATCATGTTTGGAAGTTTTGTTAAGATTTCTTTGGACAGTGTGAAGATGAGTCTGTATTGAGAACCTCGATCATCGTTCTGGTCGAGGGGAAGGTCTCGGCTACAGATGGAAGACTCTGGTACCAGCTTGGTAAACTGCAGAGGAGCAAAATGAGAAGTCCAGGCAGAACATTTACAGTAAAGTACAGGCAAGGAAAGTAAAGTAAGGTAAAATGAAGTCAAAGTTGAGTTAGGTGAGGTAAAGCAGGACGGAGTGAGCTGATGTGCAATGAAGTAGAACCCAGTGTGGTTACCAAGTAAAAGTTCAATTAAGTATAAGATTAAATAAACGGTACAGGAGAGTATAGTAAAGTACAGTAAACAGCAAAGTAAGGTAAATTAAATGGGAAAGTTTTGCAAATGTTATGGAAGGAAAAGCTCAGTACACTAAAAGTTTAAATCCAGTTTAAGTTAAGTACAACACGGTAAAAGTCAGATGTGTCAAACCTTAAGTACATCATAGCAAAAGTTAAAGCTTAAGGGCAGTAAAGTTTGAAGTTATGTAAAGGTTTAGGTGTAGAACAATACAGTACAACTTAAGGTAATGCTTAAGTACAGTTAAAGTAAAGTTTTAACGATGTATAATACAATAAAGTTTAAAGTAAAGTTGAAGTTTTTAGTGAAGTGCAGTAAAAGTGAAGTTAAAGCAAAAGGCAGTACAGTCAAGGTTTAGTATGGTACAGTACAGAACAGTACAGTGTGAGTTTAGGTAAAGTCAAAATAAAAGAGTACAATATAGTTGAAATGAAGTTCAGATAAAATACAGGAAAGCTCAAGTTTAAGTAAAAGTACAGTTGAGGTTCAAGTACAGAAGAGTAAGGCTTCCGTACAGCAATGTACAAGTAAAAAATAAACATAAGTTAAAGTTTAAGCAGAGTAAAAACACAGGGAAGCCAAGTAAAGTGAAGTGGACTGACCTTTTAAGATTCATCCAGCTCTTTGCTGTTTTACTGAAGCTGTCTGGACTGGGTGTGGTCATGGCTTCAAAATCCACCAGCTGAAATAAATAATGATTATTTTATTAGTTTGACTAAAAAGTGACAATTAAAACGTGCACTCTGCCGCCTAATACTCGGGAAAAAACAGAAGAAACCGGTTCACAGAAGAAAAAGACAAAGGCCGGTTAAGTTGTCAGACTGACGAGGAAACTGAAACTGAAGAACTATAAGCTGAAAGAGGGCACACCGCCACCTAGTGTAGTGGAGGAGGAGATGACAACGTAGTGAATATTAAGGGTCACCAATTAAAGTAACTGGACTGTGGGAGGAACAACTACCCACGGGGAGAACGTGCTCACTCCACAATCAATCTGAAATCTTTACCTTTCCTTTAGGGATCTTACCGATGACCTCTTTGCCACTGGCCATCAGTGCCCCCATCACAACCGAGTAGGCCACCACACTGAGGAGAAGCAGACCATAAACGCCCCGTTAGTGTCATAATTACACTTTTTAACTCGGCCTGGTGGAAGAATGTGTTGTTTTGTGAGCGTAAATTAAAGGCAGAGCAGCTAAAACCTGCAGATGTCGCTTTAAAGAGACGCCCAGAAGAAGGGAAGATGGAGAGAAAGACGCCTTAAATTGCACATGCTGAATTTCACATACAGTTTGCTTCTATAATGTGACTTATTTTCCCCCCCAGCGATTGTCCTGTGGTTTTATCTATCAGTCCTTTTTATGTTTTTAGCTGCTCCAGGAGTGGAGTTTTATTCAAACATTGCTGCCAAACAGCACAAACTGATCATGGGGTAAAAACCTTAAAAAGCAGTGTATTTTAAAGCTTTCTCGCTCTTAAACCCGAGCTGCCCCCAAATTATCGTTGATGAATGAACATGAAGTGTTAATACGGTAAATGAATTGAATCGCATAGTCTCATTGCAGCTCCGGAATAAATTTAACTGTTTTTTCCTAGTTGCTCTAAATATCAGTAATACTATCGGGAGGAGCGAGTTTCAGGATTAAAGCCGTTAAATTAAAGCAGGATTAAGTGTTTCAGCAAATGGGTAGTGGGAGATAGTGAGAGATAAATAAAAAAAATTGGCAAAACTTTTCTCAACAGTTTAGTTAAGATTTATGGGTATATGCTTTAAAAAAAAAGCATGCATAAAATTGAGTTTTAATTCATTTACCAAGCATCTCTTGGAAAAATCATATCAGATTTACAGATGTTAGATGAAATGAACATTTTTGCTTCAGATAAACCGAATAAAATGAAATAAATTTAAATTTAAGAGTTATGGTCAAAGCATTTCAATTCATTGCCTTCAGTGCACTCATAGACCAAATTTTACAGGGACATAAGAAGTATGTGGATAACAAATTCTATTGGGATTAGGGTCACGATAGTTTAAGACTGTTAGAAACACTGGTCTACACCAATTAGTGGTTCCCAAGCTCAACATGTTTGAATAGAAATTTAAAACAATTGAAAATAGCGTACCATTGATATAAAATATTAAAAACTGACGCATAACAAGCTAATTCAAAATAGAAGAGTGTTTCTTATGCTTGGTTTCTTAGCTTTAATTATTTCTATTAATTTATATATTATATTATATGCCCGTGAGTGAGGAAAATGCTGTAACATTGCACATTTCCCCAAAAACATATCTTACTGTTCACTATTTAATTGTGTATTTAGAATATAGAGACCTATCTGACCATGAAGGAGGAGAATCTGGTAGAAGCCAGTCAAAACAAGAACAACTAAACCCACTCTTGCAGAACAAAATCACTGACTTAGTGTTTCTTACTGTTTAATCGGGAGAGGAAATGTGTAACGTTACACTGTTGCAACAGAATGTACCTGGATCCTCTGGAGAGAGGCATGAGGTTGCAGAAATAATAAATCAAGGAGAGGATGAGGTTACACAAGGCGTCTGCGTCCTGGCCGAGAGAAAAAGAGAGTCAGCTGCACAGTCATTAACTGACAACAGGTTATTGTTAACAGGCCACAGTTACATGTTACCCAGACCGGGTGAAAGCAGTGGGGACAGCACAAATAATGAATTGTGTCTGGAGTAAGGAAAAAGAACAAAAGCAATGTTTGGGTTGTTCCAGGTCTCAGTACCACATGACGGTGAATGACCTCGATTTGTAATGACAGAAGAAGAATTGTTGGGCTGCAGTATCAATGACACTTGGCTGCCAGCACAGTCTTCATACACAAATCATACAAATATGACTGTGTAAAAACCATCTGGAAAATAAATAACATGATATTTGTTTATTTGTTAAAAAAAAAAAAATAAATAAAAAATTTGAAATGGCTTCCAAAGAACAAATTCCCTGTCTTTCAAACTGACACCAGTCTATACACAATTTAGCCAATATTTTGTGCACACAAGCAGCATAGCAACACATCTACAGTTAAAAATTAAACAGTACTATGCGTACGACTTATTTGCTGTGAAACAAATATGACAGAAGTGATATTAACGATGGCAGCCAACTTGGAATGCCAGGTTTCTCCAAGTTTCCGAGTTGAAAATCCCAAGTTCCGACTACAAACGCTGTTCATAAAATGTCATAAAACATAAAAAAACATTAAAAAAAAAAACAATTCCTCAAGGATATTTAACAACTGGAAGTGGTTCTAGAAATGACCTAATTGTATAAGCAACCACTGAAAATATTGGTAATTTTGTTTTTCTTTGGCTAATCAAGTAATTGACAGGAATTTTCCACCTCAAACTCTTGCCTCCTTAACAAAACTTTGTGTTGCGCGTCCATAAATGACCTCTCCATTATCTGTTCAGTGCTGAGGAGATCTTACCCCGAGTTCAGTGGACAACATTAAAGCTTTCCCTTTGGCCGTGATGTCTTTGTAGATGGACTCTATCTCTGACTGGTACTGTTGTGTTCGCTCTTCTGTCGTCTGCGTCTCGACGGAGAATAACATGTTGCCCACCCTGTGACGCGGAAAATACCAAACACGGGGTTAAAAGTGAACAAAACTAGCAAATTAACTCGATTCTATTGAATAGATTCTGTTCAAGCCAAGACATTTGACACCAGGATGTGGCGTAGAATAATTGTAATTTATGAAATAATGACTAAACTTATTTCAAAAACATTGTGTGTGTGGAACATTTTCACAAGGAATTACAAGTTTACAAGGTTAAAAAGTGTTCCTTAGATCACAGTGACCTTTGAGCAGCAAAGTCTCCTCACTTCATCCTTAAAGTAACTTTTAAATACTACCAAAAATTCAATTACATGCAAACCATTGTCAAATGAGCTCACAAAGTGCTGCTTAAGCCACCGGTACAGCGGTGTTAAGCTCATAAAGCAAGGCGGCTGCAAACAGGTTGGAGTACGAGTAAAAACACAAACAAGCATCGACAAAAAGTTTCAGCAGTGAATACCGGGTTGTTGAGCAGTGTGATGGGATAAATTCTTCTACCCATTCTGCATACACAGATACACTCCCCGAGTCAAGTGTAATGGAAAAATCCTATAGCTAACTGTTTTCAATATATCTATATTAACTTTTCTACATGTTTGGCTTTTGAACATGTCCTGTTTAGCTCGTGTGCAGAAGCTCACGTACACTTGAAGTCTGCAACTCCTTATCTTACAACTAGACATTTGTTTCATTATAACTGATAAGAAACACAAGCGTGACCTTGAACGATTGCTCACCTCCCTAAAGGGATGCACACTTCTCTTTTTCCCATGCTTTTGATTGCCTTTGAAGAGATACACACTTCCACCATTTATAGGCATAATGCCTCCTTCCTGTGCAGCTGCTTTTGCCTATAAGAAGCTGTAATACATTTCACTTTGCAGATCACCTTATCCTCTATAAACCTGTTCCTTATGCAGAATAAAACATAAAGTCCACAACTGGTGGACTCTCAAAACTCTTTATTTTTCCCTCTCACCAGGGAACACACGAACATTCCACAACACAAGTCAGCAAATAAAGTCATATCGTTTCTGCTCACCAGACCAAACAGAGGCAGAACAATAATCATCAACAACAAAAACCACCAAAAAAAATGACACATGGCAGCTTTAAGTCCACATGAAAGTTTGTGGCAAAATATAAGGACTTCCCTTTAAGATGACCCTGAGACACTGCAGTCACAAAATCAAACATGATTGTGATCTTCTAGCATTTAAATCAAATCAACTCATCTGTGAGTCCAAGTGACCATAAGGCCCGTTTCCACCAGAGGAACTTTTCTCATTTACCTGGGTAATTAAAAAACCTCAGCGTGTCTCCACCAAAATTACCCCTGTAAACGCTTTACTCGGGTAAATTTAGTACCTACCCGCGACTAGGGACTTTTCAGATTACCAGGAACTTTGGAGGGGCGGGGCTGTGTGGAACACATCCAGCAGCCGTCTCTGTGTCGCAAATGCAGCGACAGCGATTTTTCCCGACTCTTTTTTTAAAAAAGCAACAAATCTAACATCTTTTCCTTGTGTTATGTGACACTTCTGGACAGATTACTACACTCCATTTGGGTGGAAAATGAGCTATAGAGCCAAATTTGAGATATATTGCGGAAAATAACTGGCCACAAGCTACAAAACAACCTAACAAACATAAAAACAGGATTCAACTTGCCTGTCTCCAGTGATGGTGATGGTGAAACCATCATACTCCTTCCCATGATCCTTCATGCTCGGCACCTTGGAGTTGACTGTGAAGCCATCTCTGGTTTTACTGTTGAACTGCTTCAGGGAATAAACACACACACACAAAAACAACATCAAGGGGTTTATGTAGACAGTTTTGTTTGCCGTTTCACAACTCATAAACACTTGAAGAGAGTTAAAGGTCCAGAGCGTAATGTTGGAGAGGGTTTATTGGAAGACGGGGCCGTGTGTGGCAGAAGTGGCACTGTCAGTGACATGCCTCTCTGGTGCCCTTGGACAGTCACCTGCCAAGTTTGGGGCCTGTTGTTTGTTAGCAATTATGTGATTAACAGCCAGAAGCACAGATTTGTATTGCTTCTATTCATAGGTATGTAACTATGTTGGAAAATGTGTAAAATGGCCTTAAAATAAGCCTTGCATATGTTTCTAGGCAGGGGCTTTGCTTTAGAGTGGCTGGTGTTTTTCACTTTTTAAAGAGAAACAACACAAATTAAGATAAATAACATCATTACTGGTATGCAAAGGCCACCGTAGTTCCCTGACGCACTTGGGAAAGGGAAGAGTCATTGTTTCAGTCCATAGCCTCCCTATTAGCTGTCACTAAATTGTACACAATGGACCTTTAATCCTTTTAAAATAATTTGCGTTCATGTATTTTCTCCTCTTTACCTTCATTATAGGCAAAAGATCTTCTACTTTGTTGACGTTTTCGAGAGCCTGCCGAACTTCTAGTAAACCTCTGGGGTTGTAGGCTCTGTCAGAGATAAGAAGTACATGCTGTATATGTTATAGAAGAATGAGAAAACATTACACAGAAAACAATATTAACATATACAGTGACTGCATAAGATACTTGCTCTATATTTTCATACACAATAAACAACACCCCAAGGAAAAAGGGGGCTATGGGAAGCAAAGGAAAAAGGAGATCTGTGCGTAATTCAGACATCTGTAAGAATTTTATTTCCAAACACTGGGTTGGGTCCCACGGGTGAATCACAGAAGATTCTTTTGCACAATATTGTCCCGTATCTTACTTAAGATATACTGTAGGTAAAGCAGAAATGGCAGTAAAATTGTTTCAATGTTGAAAAAACATTTAAATTATGCACAAATTTGCTCTTGTCTTTAGTTATATGTATGCAAAGTATTTTAAAAAGGAGGCCCATATAGAAAGTTTTGGGAAAACCTAATTTGAACCAGAAAAACTAGTTTGAGTTCAAAATATACAGCCTTAAAGCGCTTCAGACTTGAATTCTGCAGTAATCAATGCTGGTCCAGCAGAGGGCGCTGCGAGCACAGCTTGGCATTAAACCTGTTTTGACCATTAGAAAAATAGGAAAAGTGATGTTGTGTTTTTTTTTGATGTGAAAATGGACAATACAACCAATCTGAACCATACTCATGAGCAAATCAAAAAAGCTTTTTTGGGTCCCACATTTTGTGTAAATAATAGCTCAGGTGCATCGTGCTGATGTTAGCTATATTTATGAGGTTATCATTGGGTTCAGGCCCTTTTCTCGCAGCATTTGAGGTGATCAGGATTTTTTTTTTTTTTAAACCATTTTACTGAGGGAAAGGAAGGGAGAGTATATTACCCATGGTACACCAGTATTCTGTCTTTGATAAAGTCGAGGATGTTGTCAAAGTACGCCAGGTATCTGATGTTTATAATCTGTCCCCTGAGGAAACAGAGAGACAGAGAGGAAGAAAAGGACATGAAACCTGAAGAAAGTTGCACATAATACAGCAGGTTTTCCGACACACATGGAAATTTAAGATGCCTAAAGGGATTGAGGAAAGTGTCTGCCTCATCTTCATACCTGATGAGATTGATATGATTGTTGAAGCCTCGACTGAGACTCCGCGCGGGCATCTGGTCCAACCACAGAACTGGCTGATCTGGATCTGCGATCCTAGAAAACGAGAGAAAGGCCTGGTCAGTCAGTCAACGCTGAAATACAATCAGCCAACGTTTATCTTGTCATATTTTTGTGCATGTTCTTCAGCACCCAATAATGGTGTCAACAAAAGAGACTGAAATGAAACCGTGAAGTGACTTCTCAGATAACTGTAGTGTAATTTGACATTTCTGACTTTCAACATGAGCTTTGATTTAGAATTTATTTTTTTCTATAAAACTGTTGAAGCATGCTGAACTAATAATTATCAGATATAAACATCTGTCTTCTTTTTATTCCTTCAACCCCTTTAGGGTTGGGCTATTGGTTTTTGGTTATTTCCTGGAGAAGATCATGATTCGTGACTCATATGATAGAGATGGTAATTGTTCTCATTCAGCAAAAAAAAAAAAAAACAAAGTTATAGTTGGATGCTTTAAGGGAAAGTCTAGACTAAATTTTATGAGTCAGTAAATTTTATCTTCATTAGAACACATCCTTTTCTCTCCAGTATTTCTTAAAATTATCTTCCCAGATTGGTTTTCTTTTCTTTGATTCTAAGGAGTTTGGAATATGGTTGTGTACCATTTTGTTGTTTAGCCGTTTTTTTTTTTTTAAAGGGATGCACACATGTTTGGTTACGTGTTACTGTGTGTTGATTTCTTCTTTTAAGTGCTTTTATTGTTTGCATGTACACTATGTCATCTGTGACATGCAATAATACCTTGCATAAAAAGATTTAATATCCCAAGAGAACTTGAATGAATGAATTAAAACCATCAAACTATACTAAAAAAAATCTACAAAACTGACAGTGTTTGAATGCATTTTCTGAATACGTGAAATTTATGGTGACTTTTTTGGCAGAAAAGGAACATAAAGCTCTCACCTCCTCCATTTAACAGCTATGTCAAACATGTCTCTCCACTGCATTTGCCTTGTCTTGCCGTTGACTCGCACTTTAGAGTTGCTCCATGTGCGATGCATGGCCTGCATGACCTCCAGAGTGGCTAAACCCATCGCTAAATAAAAAAAATTGTACATAAAATGTTATATATGCGTAAATAATTTCCTATGAAGTACAGGATTTGACAGTGGTACCTCTGTGTATCCTCCTGTTGGGCAAAAACCCAGGAGTGTCATATTGCATTAGCGCCCCCAGGTGGTCGGCTGTGCATATCACTTTCTGAACTTCACTGCTGTAGCTGTCAAAGTTCTGAGGCAGCACGTCCCTACAAACCACAGAGAAAGAGGGGGAAGAGTTGACATGTCAAATCAGTGAAACATTGTTACAGATGAGGAGTTTTTCTGACAGAATAAAATCAGCTCTTGGAATGCAGCATTGGTGTCATATGGAAAATACTGCAGGTGTAAGCTTTCAACCACAAAGCACAGTCTCCACCAGCTATGAGCTCATAAAATAGCTACCCTCTCTATTGAGGGCAGTGATGGAACCTAAAATCATAGATTTCCTCAGTATGACACACTTGAGGTGAAGTGTAGGACATGGTAGTTTTAAGATGCCATGAATAAAGGCTTTTAATTGATCGCAGAGTGATACTAACGAGGATTAAAGATTAAACCTACTTGATATGTGGTTGCAGGCCGGGCTGCTCTTCATAGTCTTCTATAAGAAAAGGCAGGTTCTTGGCCCAGTGGTTCTTAAAGTTCCCTGGTAAATCCTGGTCCACATTGTACTCTGCTACAGGAATGTCGAGGTGGGAGTGCAGATAGCGAGAGTATTCTGGGAGGAAAAACAGAATGAAAAGAAACAGAAGGGAGGTGTTTCATTTTAGAAGTTTGTATTTTGGTATTTTAACTGACTTTTACAAAGATATACTGCAAAAAAAGAATGAATTTAATTTATTTTCAGTTAATCCAGAGATAATCCCCAACATTTGGGAAAACTGTTGTAAAATCTATTTAATTTCTTTGGTATATATATATGGGCTCATAATATGTGGCTATAGCATTACCTCAGATGAATTAAACTCTGGTTTATTACCAAAAAGAAACACAGATGTTTCAATCTAATTTAAATGTATAAAAGTTTATTAAGGAACCTTGTTAAGTGTTTTTTTATTCCGCTCACACCCACCTCTGAGGTATTTCACTTTGAGGTATTCAGAGCTGGCCTTCTGTCCCAGCAGAGGGTCGTTCAGCATGACTTTAGTCTGCGCTTTGATGCCTTCGTAGAACTGCCCCATGGCCACGTGACTCAACCCCTTCATGTACTGACACACCTCGTTATAGGGCTCCAGCTGAAGACACCTCTAAAAGGACAGGAGAGAGAGACCGTGAAGGAAGGAGGGATTTCACGAGGATGTGGATGAATCACGTGTACTCCCCTCTACCTTGAAGTTGCCTATGGCCTCCTGCAGTGAGCCGTGATGGTAAAGCATCATTCCTCGCAGCTGGAGAGACTGGATGTGGTTCTGGTTCAACATGAGGGCTTTCTGGAAGCTTTCCATTGCTGACTCAAAATCTCCCAACTCTCTGCATGGAGAAAAGGGTTGATGTTTGATAACAGAATTCTCAATCCCCCCAATAAAACAGTGCACACTGTATCCATCAATAATAGAGATATACTGTACAAAAACCAAATAAACAGAGGATACAACTCAAAGAAACAACACTACTCTGGAATAGCTGTACCTGTAAGCTTGTCCGAGGCTCTTATATGCATCTATAAAGTCAGACTTCAACTTTAGCGCTTCTTTGAATGTCTCGATGGCTTCCTGGTGGGGAGAAAACAAAACACAAAGTTAACAGGAACAGTGGGACAGACCTACAGACTGTGATTCAACAGATCCTTCATCACACAAATGAAAAATAAACAAAAAAAAAGGTCGTTTTTTGCCGTAAAGTTTTTCTTTATGTTTACCTATGTGTACAATCCCTTAACATAAAAACGGTGTGGTTTTTTTTAAGCATTTTAAATGGAGGACGTTGCTTTACAGAGGAATTGAGGAGGAATTTTAGTATGTAAACAAGTATGTAGTTCCCTAACATACTTGGGAAAGGAACAAGTGAGCGTTGAATCCTTCATTTGTAACAATCTGCTGTCTCACCACTAGATGTCACCAATTCTTCCATTCTGGACCTTTAAAAGTTCACATAGAATGGTCTTTTTGAACCAAAAATCCAGATTACTGATGTCTACTTAGATAAATTAAATAATATTTATGGTCAGAAACCTTATAGTCTCTTCAGATTAAGCCAGATTATTGCTGCTCTCTGCCAGCCTCTGAACAGGCACTCTGTTTCTGAACTAATGCCCCGCCCCCCAGAACACTGAGTCTCTTGTGATTGGCTAACTACCAGCTGACTGACTGCTCCGCGGTGCTTCTTCTTCTTCTTCTTCAGGTTGAATGTTCACATCCATGACCAGGAGTAGCTTGTTGGGAGAGGGTTCGTTGCACGGCAAACGTGCTAGTTACATAACTAAACTGGACTTTTCAAAACCACTTGCTCGAGCTCAGGTAAACAGAGAAGCCCTTCTTTCTCAGAAGTGGCTGAAGTGTTTACTGTGATGTTTAGATACGGGAAGGACACGGGGACACACCAAAAAAACATCAGAAATTTGATTTTCCACTGAATTTTCACTTTAAATTCTTTGATTTTATAAGAAATCCCACCTTGAGCATTCCTCTGTGGAAGAAGGTGAGGCCCTTGTACAGCATGGCGATGGGCTGATTCTTCTTCAGCTCCAAAGACTGCTGAAAGTCCTCCATAGCTGCCACATAGTCCTGGTGGGAGGTGTGACACAGATGGTCAGGTCACCACATGGATGCAAACGCATGTGTATTTTACTCTACATATTCTGTGTCATCAAACCTCTGAAATGAAAAGCAGCGTTCCTCTGTGTCTGTAGAGTCGAGCCGAAGGCTGCAGCTGGATGGCTTTGGTCAGGTCGCCCAGAGCCTCGCTGATACGACCCAGAGGAGACAGGATCTGTAAGACACATACACAGATATCTTTAAGCGACAGGAACGCCGTTTTCTGTCTGTAACTTTCAAAATAAATTAGTGTTGCCCTCATGTACATATTATTGAGGGCAACACTGTTTTAGGTTTATATTTCTTTTCCCCTGGTCGATACTCAGTTGTGCAGCATTTCCTTTCAGAGTCAGTGTTTATTCTTCAACAGGAAAAGGTGGAGGAGGTGTTAAAAAGAAAAAAAAAACTTTTTAGAAAAACATTTAGAATTTCAAAAACTTGGATTCAATGGACTTAAATCTTGAAAGACGCTTTCCTTATGTTTCTTCATGTGTATTTTCCTCATTTTATTGATTATTTTTTATTGATTTGTTAAGTAAGAGTATAAGAGTTGTAAATAAGTGATCAACTGATAATTAATAGTTATTAAATTGTGTAGAAGTTTATGTTGTTTCCTACTCCGTTCCTTTCTTTATTGTTTATTGTTTTCTTTTTTTATAATTTTGATGTGTTTTCCGTTTTTATACTGCGTTTTTATACAATGATCTCAAATGAGAGAAACTGGAAAATCAAATCAATCTAATGGTTTTATTGGATCAATTAGATTCACTGGTTCCAAGAGTTGGAGACCATAAAGAGACGATTGTTTATTAAAAACTCGACTGGAGCATAAAAATTATTTTTATAAGACATTAGAATCCTTATGTTTCTTCATGTGTATTTTCCTCATTTTATTGATTATTTTTTATTGATTTGTTAAGTAAGAGTATAAGAGTTGTAAATAAGTGATCAACTGATAATTAATAGTTATTAAATTGTGTAGAAGTTTATGTTGTTTCCTACTCCGTTCCTTTCTTTATTGTTTATTGTTTTCTTTTTTTATAATTTTGATGTGTTTTCCATTTTTATACTGCGGTAGGTTCACATGTTGGAAATAAAACCTTCATTCGTTCATCCTATTGTATGTTTTATTTCTGCCATTTTAAACTTTATAAATAAACAGTGATTGATTGGCTGACTTAACCCAGACTAATCAATTAATCTGGGTATCCACACAGCCATGTTACCACACCAATTTAGTGTTAACATCCATAATCTCTGTATCTATCTAAATGAAGTTGGGCAACACATTGACAAAAAATATTTAGCCAAAAACATCTCTTAACATCTTCTCTTCCTACTCTTTGCAGCATTTACAACCTCTAACTGCATCAGCGATAATATTCAACTGTAATAAATGTTGTTATCAAGCAGTTAGTAATCCTCTAAACATAAACTAGATCATATGCAATTGTAACCAATGATCTCAAATGAGAGAAACTGGAAAATCAAATCAATCTAATGGTTTTATTGGATCAATTAGATTCACTGGTGCCAAGAGTTGGAGACCATAAAGAGACGATTGTTTATTAAAAACTCGACTGGAGCATAAAAATTATTTTTATAAGACATTAGAAGAACTTCAGAGAGGGAAATGTGCTTTGTAAATTGTTTTCTTTTTTTTTTTGGCAGTAAACCTCTGAACAGGGTCAGAGCGTACCTCTGCTCTTTGTTCGTAAACCTCAGGCCAGTTTGGCTCCAGCGTGATGACTCTGTTCAGCTCGTACAAAGCCAAGTCAGCATTCTTTATATCCTGGCAGGAGACAGAGAAGGGGGGGGGGGGGGGGGGGGAGGTTTATTTGGGGGGGGGGGGGGGGGAGCAGTCACATTATTTTGTTGCCATTTGAGCCACCAGCTGCAAAACACATCCAAATAACTTTCTCTCTGGAGGAAGCACTTCCATCGCTGCAGATCCCTGAGTTAATTCAAACGTACTGAACAGACACTTACAGCCAGGATTCCTTTTAGTTGTTTATTTATTACCTTTACACCTACTCACCTGTAGACTTTTCTTCCCATAGGCTATCCCTCTCCCATAAATGGCACTGACCAGCTCTGGGTCTCCCTGCAAAGACAAGACAGGGTTTAATTTCGAGGAAAATAGTGACATGCTTCGTGACACAGTAAATATTTTCAGAACTCACTTGTAATAAGAGCGAGAAATGTTTGATGGCTTCATCATAAAGACCGTTGCCGATCAGAACATAACCTATAGCTGCAAAAAGAGAGACGGGATTATGATGAGTGAGCGGCAAACGTTGGAAAAAAAAAAATGGCATCATTCACACAAACATTAATATGGTTTAGTCTCTTTAACTTACCGAGTTCTTCGTTTGTATTATGGTTGACTACAGGGAAAGGGATTTTTTTCTGTTCTATAAACAACTTGGCCTGGTTCTGTGAAAGATACAGAGGAAAAAAAGATCATCATCACCTCAGTTAGATTAATATGAGACACATAAATGAGGGGACTGCCCCGACAGGAAACTACAAAATAACAATTTGTCACTGTACAAAGCAAGGAACAAAACAAAACATCAGTATTTAATTTTATTTAGTTTCTTCTTAACATCTTGTAAATTTCTATAAATATAAACAACTCTTATTCTTCCCTTATGTTATTTTTCTGTAAGCTGTAATGAAACCCAATTTCCTGTGAGGATTAATAAAGTATTTGTGGCCTCAACCAACGATTATTTTCATAATCTAATATTTAGGTGCACGTCCGACAGAGAGGATCTCACCAGGATTTTCTCTGCGTTCAGTGAGAAGACGGACTCACAGGGCGGGTTGCTTCCCTCCTCACAGTCTGGATCTTCCAACTGTAGAATTGAGGACTCTGAAAAGACCAAGAGTCCAAGTTTTAATCACAGGAAGCTCTTCACACACAGTTCTTCAGACCGACATGGACATGGGGACATTGAATTAAATAAATGTCTTTTGATTCATTTTTTTTTTTTTTTTATACCAAATTTTGTACTTTGCACTATTAGATTGTTTTGAAAAAAATCATTATGATCATTATATGAAATAAAACACATGGTTTGATTGGATTTTAGTATAAAATTGCACTTTAAATGTCCAAAATAAATAGCAATATATGATACTGATCTTCACAAATGTTTGGACAGTTTTCTTTTTTGTTTCCATTTGATAAAAATGTCATAAAAACAACTGATACACAAAATCCCTTAAGTTAAATACATCACTTCTGTCCAAATTGCACTGTGCTTATATATTTTGAATAAAAACTAACACAAGTAGTGTTCACTGGGCTTACACACAATCTCCATTCAGTTTCAATGGGTTAAAAAATTGCAATATTAAAAAAGAACAATTAATAACAGTAAAAACAGTGAATACAATGTACTCAATTTCTGCAGCTTTCTGAAGTTGGGGCAAAATTTGTAGTTGTGGTGCATGTGCAAGCCCTTACAAGTACTAATAAATAGAGGAAAAGCAATGGGGTTCTAATATGTGTGATTAATATTAGACACATTAAATGTATTACTAATGAATTAATCTTTGTTTCATGAAATTCTGAATGAGTTTTAATGTACGTAGCTGGATTTATCGAGATTCTGAGAACAAAATTGTGCAAATGTGTGTGTAAAATAAATATTTTGCTAATGCTGGTTATTATAAAAAAAAATGGAAGAAAACATCATGACTAATCAACCAACTGATTAATCGGACTTCCTCTGCTTTAAATCACTGCAGTAAAGTAGTTTTGTTTGTATAATATATAACAACACTTAATTATATATTAGTATAAAGTTAACACGTCGTGCAATTAACCGATTTCTTCAAATTTCAATGAGTAAAAAAAATCTGTTTGTGGGTTTTATCGTAACAATATTATCAAAACCGTCGAAAACGGTTTATCGTGAAAGTTTATTTGACCCCATCGTTCAACCTCACTGTAAACACACAGGCACAGAACACGATTAGTTTGTGTATATAAATTAAATCAGTCTAGCTATAATATTCTCACTGTTCAACCTTTGCTTTTAAATCCAATTTAACCTCTACGACGCGAGAGCATGAGATTAAGGTGATAATCTCCCCTGTGAGCTGTCAGAGCGTGTTGACATTAGCGGGGAATTGCTTTGTTATTATTAGCTTCTTTACGCGTTAGCCTACACACGGTGAAGCTAGCCGGGCAGTGACAGTTGTAGCGGGGGGAGGAGGACGTGGCAGAGTAACAGCGAAGAAGAGACACTTTACCGCAGTCCGCGGCGTACTCTTCCCACTCGGACAGCGAGCTGCATCCCTGCTTGTGGAGGTCGCTGTTGAACAGCGTCAGCGTGGAGAAGAACTCGGTGGAGAGGGCGACTCGGCTCAGGCAGAACAGTGAGAGCGCTGCAACTACAACCGCCCGGCGAACAGGGGCCATGTTGTTGCTCTACACGAGTGACGTCACGTCAGCCAGAGAGCGGAAGACCGAACAGACGCGGGCGAGCTGCGGGTACCATTCAAACCAAAGCGGAATAGACGAAACTGCAAAACCCGGCATGCACTGCGGCTGTCAAACTGGTCTCTTCCATCATGCAGTCAAGTTTTCAGATCAGACAATGGAATGAGACAGCATTTCCGTTTGTTATTTCACATTAAAATCAGATTCGTGGTAAATGACCCCTTTTTCTTCTTCGTTGGTGTTTTAAGGGAGTTGACTTTCTAAAATGCTTTACCGCCTCCTCTTTCTCTTTCCTTTGCAAATTAACGCAGTAAGTAATAAATCGTCAATTGTTTTTTTTTCAATAATTAAAACAAGCTTTCTGATTTGTCAGCTTCTTAAATGTGAATATGTTTTGGTTTCCTTGCTTCATATGACAAATAATCATTAAATAAATAATCACATCATTAAACAAAACAATACATTTAAAAACATCATCATTTTCAGGTTTGGCAAACAATGATCAACACTTTTCAAATTTTTCTGACATTTTATGGGCCAGACAAGTAGTTGGTCAATCGAGAAAATAATCGGCAGATTAATCGATTATTAAAATAATCGTTCGATGCAGCCCCATTAGTTATTTATTTCATGTCTTTATTAAATTAAATTTATTTATAGCAGTACTTTTTTTTATTTTGTTACTCCAAATGTGTCAGATGAATGAAATTGAAGTTTTTCTGGGTGGGTGGGTATTCAATTGTGCCCCAGGATTTCATTGGGAAAATAGCTGTTAGTTGTTTGTAGAAATGCATCGCAAAACGGAACATTATTTTCGCAACTTCATATCAGAGAACAAATGTGGACTTTCATTTTGAAGGGCTAACTTTATGAAACCTTAAAACTTCCGGTGAGAGGCTCTCACATGCTAGTTTCCTACTAGTTTCTCTTCGTGTTAGTTTAGACTGAGCAAGTAATGAGCAAGTAATGGACAAAGGTAGCTTTAGGTGTGTTGAATGCAGCGAGGAAGCAACCGAGCTGCACCGGGATTACAGAAACGGGATTTTAAAGATAACCATATGCGTAAGTTGCAACTGTTTACGTCTTTTGTTTAACGTTTCCGGCTATAATAAGAGTGCTAGCTAATGGGGCTCACTACTAAATCAAGATGAAGATCAATTTATGTGTAATACATGTTGTTCCCACTGACACGTAGCATTAGACTGAATGTGGTGTTAGAGTTTATGAACTGTTTATGTTTCCCTGGGGATTATTTGGACCGTCCCTTTAATCTGCCTTGTCAGTATCACCCCTAACAAGCACGTCCTGTATGTTATATTATGCATGTTTAGAAGGATGTCCTCTGTCCCTGTGTGTCTGTTTCTGCAGGAGTCCTGTCAAAAGCCTGTGGACAAATACATAGAGTACGATCCCGTCATCATCCTCATCGATGCCCTTCTGTGTAAGACCCAGGCTTTTAGGCACATTCTCTTCAACACCAACTTGAATGTAAGTAGGTCAAACTCAATCATAGCAGGGGCCACAATGAAAAACTGTGTCCAAGATGAGGGCCAAACAAGGTCAAATAATATAAAATTCAGAACAAACCATATAGATGAAATAAAGAAAACAATCTGAATTTAATATTATATAATATATATATACTTTTTTTATTTCATAAAATAAGTTTAAATGATTTACCCATGGAATAGACTCAGAAAGAGCTAAATAGAGCTGGGTGACAGTTTCAAATTTACAGTATGTAAAACACGAATTTAAGACAGTGGTAAATATTATGGAGCAAATAATTTATGAATGATTTTCCATTTAAATCAGCTGTATAGTACTGTGTGTATATATAGTAATGGAATTTCCATCCACCTTAACTGATTTCCTCTGCTGTATTTCACATACAGACCTCTAGTCACATGTATCTTAGCCATTTATTGCCTGTACTAAATATTAAATAAATTTCGCTAGCTAAATAAGAGGCAGCAAAACACACATGAGGGGGCTGAGTTTGACACACGTGCTGTACGTCATCACCGAGGCCTGTAGCACATGCTTACGGCTACACGTAGAAGATATTATTTTCTTCCATATTAATATCAGAAAATGTCATCATGTGTCGAAATAATTCAACACATGATGACAGGGCAAAACCTGATCGCAACAGGAGTGTGGAGACTCCCAAGAAACCACCAGTAACACACTAAAGAAACCATTTTTAAAGGTTTATTAAAAACAAGTACAAAATGTCTGCTGGCTGTAAGTGGTTCAAAGGAAGTCCACTGCAGCTGGGAAGATCAGGCCTCTTATACTGGAACCCTCTTGTGCAGGAACCAATCAGCTCTCAGGATCCACCTAGACACTGCCACACATATCATTCAATCAAACATGCACACCTGCAACCCATCACACGCTCGCATGCAGACTCATACATACAAGGAAAAAGGGAACCCACGACCCCGGGGTACGCAACGTGTGAAGGTTTAAACCTTCACACGTTGCTCTCCACCGCTTCCACCTCTCTGCAGATCCACTGGAAGTTGTGCGTGTTCTGCCTGCTGTGTGAGGCGTACCTCCGCTGGTCTCTGCTCCCTGGCTCCGAGCGCAGCACTGACCCTGCTGACATCATCAGATACACCAAGGAGTGGGAGTTCTACGGCATGTTTGGATTGGCCGCCCTGGGTAAGATAGACAGTACTCGGTATGGCTCTCTTTACAGCATGTTGTCTTTGTTTAGTGAAGACAACACTAAACAAAGCATTTATGTCATATTGAAGCTGCTTGGATCATATCGTATAAATTTTTTTGCTATCAGATCCAGTCATTTTGGCTATATCAGACCAATACTAAGTATCATATCAGACCGATACTGATCATCGTGTCATAACAATATGATCATTCCCTTCTATAGGACTGATACAGGGTATTATAGCAGACAATACTGAGTATTGTATTGAAATGATACTATTGTATCAGGCCGATACCAAGTTTCATAACCAACTGATACTGAATAATGTATCAGACCGATGCTGGATATCATATCGGACTAATTATGAGTATCATATTGGATGGATACTAAGTTTTTTATTGAACCGATACTGAGTATTGTATCAGACTGATGTGGAGTATCATATCAAACCAATACCGAGTATCATATCGGACCAATACTGATCATCGTGTCATAACAGTATGATCATTCCCTTTTATAGGACTGATACAGGGTATTATAGCAGACAATACTGAGTATTGTATTGAAATGATACTATTGTATCAGGCCGATACCAAGTTTCATAACCAACTGATACTGAGTAATGTATCAGACCAATGCTGGATATCATATCGGACTACTTAAGACTTAAGACTTTATTGGATGGATACTGAGTTTTTTATTGAACCGATACTGAGTATTGTATCAGACTGATGTGGAGTATCATATCAAACCAATACTGAGTATCATATCAGGCCGATACTGATCATTGTGTCATAACAATATGATCATTCCCTTCTATAGGACTGATACAGGGTATTATAGCAGACAATACTGAGTATTGTATTGAAATGATACTATTGTATCAGGCCGATACCAAGTTTCATAACCAACTGATACTGAGTAATGTATCAGACCGATGCTGGATATCATATCGGACTAATTATGAGTATCATATTGGATGGATACTGAGTTTTTTATTGAACCGATACTGAGTATTGTATCAGACTGATGTGGAGTATCATATCAAACCAATACCGAGTATCATATCGGACCAATACTGATCATCGTGTCATAACAGTATGATCATTCCCTTTTATAGGACTGATACAGGGTATTATAGCAGACAATACTGAGTATTGTATTGAAAGGATACTATTGTATCAGGCCGATACCAAGTTTCATAACCAACTGATACTGAGTAATGTATCAGACCAATGCTGGATATCATATCGAACTACTTAAGACTTAAGACTTTATTGGATGGATACTGAGTTTTTTATTGAACCGATACTGAGTATTGTATCAGACTGATGTGGAGTATCATATCAAACCAATACCGAGTATCATATCGGACCGATACTGATCATCGTGTCATAACAGTATGATCATTCCCTTTTATAGGACTGATACAGGGTATTATAGCAGACAATACTGAGTATTGTATTGAAAGGATACTATTGTATCAGGCCGATACCAAGTTTCATAACCAACTGATACTGAGTAATGTATCAGACCAATGCTGGATATCATATCGGACTACTTAAGACTTTATTGGATGGATACTGAGTTTTTTATTGAACCGATACTGAGTATTGTATTGGACTGATGTGGAGTATCATATCAAACCAATACCGAGTATCATATCGGACCAATACTGATCATCGTGTCATAACAGTATGATCATTCCCTTTTATAGGACTGATACAGGGTATTATAGCAGACAATACTGAGTATTGTATTGAAAGGATACTATTGTATCAGGCCGATACCAAGTTTCATAACCAACTGATACTGAGTAATGTATCAGACCAATGCTGGATATCATCCAGTTTTTTATTGAACCGATACTGAGTATTGTATTGGACTGATGTGGAGTATCATATCAAACCAATATTGGACCGATGTGTAATAGAATTTAGAACTGATACCGAGTATTGTATCAGACCGATGCTGTGTGTCATATCGGACCGATACTGAGTATTGTATCGGTTCATCCGGAGATGATACAGCCAGAGCTCAATCGTGTGTCTGTGTTGTTTTATGAAATCCATCCGTGCCACTGTGTTTCCGTTGCTCCCGTAGAGCTGTTAGCATTCTGCGGCAGCGTCCTTTTCTTCCTCTGGGTGGCAGTAGCACGTCTTTGGGGCGGCACCCTCGAGTTCGGCCTCCTCGTCAGAGCCCTGCTGCTCTCCTGCTATGGAAAAGTCCTGCTAATCCCTGCCGTCATCTGGGAGCACGACTACTCCCCGCTGTGCCTGGGCCTCATCAAGCTGTTCGTGCTCACCTCACACTCGCAGGCGATCAGAGGTAAGAGAACGCGTCACTGTCTGAGGAGCTCATTCAGACAAGTTACAAAAATACAGACTCCTGTTCGCCTCCAGTGAAGGAAGCCTGTGAGGATCTACAAAAAAAAAGTCACAGAACAGTTTGGACATTGTTGGTCCTGAAGTACCAGGAGGTGGAAACTAACTCTCCCTTTGTTTGAAATTCCCTTTGCTCCTGCGCTGCAGACCGGAGAGACCCAGACTGTGAAGATAAATGTGTTGCAGCACAGGAAAAATATGTTTTGGTCTATGTTTCTTTATTTCTCCCAGAGCAGCAGCAGCAGCAGCAGCAGCAGCTTTGGCCACAATAATCTGCTCATTGTTTTTGGCAGCTCGTCTGTGAGCAAAAGCAATGAGCTGCTGCTGAGTGATTTATGCTTTACTGCTGACGAGGTCTTTCATAATAATGAAGAATTAATGTCAGGACAACTGATGCCAAGTGCAGTGAAGAGGCAAATTCATCCTAAAACCACAGATTTAGTTCATGTCCTTTTTTTGTCTCTATATGTTTTCACTGTACGTTTTTAACGATACACACTATGTTTTGTGTGCTCTTTAATTGTGAAACGTAACATTTCTGTCTTTTCCTTTAATTTTCTTTTATCATTCTACTATTACAAAATACACATTTGCTTGACTGTAGTGTGTGATTTTTAGGAAGTGAACCTGTCATTTTGACTTTTGTTCCTTTTGTATTTAAATAAATGTGGTCCAAAATAGCTTAGAAATGGACATCAAGTAAAGTAAATACTAAGTACTTCACAAGAGGTTGTGGCACAAAACAAAAACATCTGATTGAGGAAGTATATGGCCAAGCTTAGAAATGAGTAACGATTCAAAACACATTAAGATGTAAAAAATACATCAAGACGTATGAAGTGAATTCAAGCGGAGTCAATCTAATCTAACGTCTAATCTAAATATGTGCAAGTCAAATATTCCTAGAAGCTTAAATTAAGACAAAAAACAAGGTTTTAAGACATAATTTAAAACCAAAGTAGGCATGTTATTTGTCTAATGTTGCAGCACAACACTTATATTTATGTATATGAAGTTAAAAACTGAAAAGCGTATAGAAAAGAGACTTTTTATCTTTTCTTTTAAGTAAATAAAGGGGGACAGAATTGTCTCTTTCCCTATGTGTGGCTCTACCTTGATATTTAACACCGATTATAACACCTTCAATAAAAGCAGGGAAAACAACTTCAGAATGGACATTACAAAAGGCAAAAGTTTCTTTAATTTGCTTTATTTCTCTTCCCTCTGTTTTGGTGTGCAGTGATCCTGAACAGCAGTCGACGTCTGTCAGTGACAGCGGTGTGTTTGGGTCTGCTGGCTGAGACCTGCGTGGCTCAGCTCTGTCGAAAGCTTCCATGGAGCATCCAGGACTTGTCGACGTGAACCTCTGCTCCATCCCGAGAGACAACGTGGACGTGGGGCGCACACACGTTCAGCACGGACTCCGTCTGACACGGTCGCTGAACTGAAATACGGCCGAACGGCTTGTGATCGGGCTCACCGTCTCCGTCTTTCAGCAGCGCTGTCGCTAAATACACCAGACTCCTCTGTTAAATATGGAGATTTTACAAATGTCCTTGTTAAATGTTGCAGATTAACGCATGTTTTCAGGATATTTAAGTCTTTTTAACTGATCTACAGTTCGGCATCGTTCGCTTTGATTCTTGCGTCGGACGTCGCAGCTCGTGACTCTTCCGGTGACGACGCTCTCTGACCAATCAGCGGCCGGCAGTCTGTCCACGTCACGTTTTAGTATCGGCTCAGCTCGACTGGAACCTCGACAGAGCAGGGACTAAGAAAAAGTACCAGGTACTATCACTGATGGAAAAGCAAAAAATAAAGACAAGTCAAGCCGTGCCATGCTAGAACTGTATGATGGAAAAGCAACAAAAGACTCGTTCACGGTCCCAGAGTGGAAAAAATCAGAAAACATTAGTTTTGTGTTTGTATACTGTACACAAAGCATTTTTGTGAAATTAATTAGTACTGGATCATAAAGTCCTATGTGTTGTAACTAGGCCTGAAATAATAAACTGATTTACTGAATTATTTGACAACTATTTAGATAATCGATTTGTGTTTTTTAAAGTATTAAAAGTTTTCCTGCTTTTGCAGCTTCTTAAATGTGAACTTTTCTGCTTTCTTTGCGCCATATGACAAAGAAATCGTTCAAACGGAATCATTTTGGTTTGAGGACAAAACAAGACATTCAAGAACGTCATCATTTCCAGGTTTTTCAACATGTTGTGGACCAAATTATTACTCGATTATTGAAGAAAATAATCGTTGTGATTTACGGGTCTTACATTTAAGAGATGACTGGAATATGGACTGTGAATTCTCACAAATTGAGTGTTATACTTGAAAAAAAAAATGTTTTCTATCACGATGAGGAAAACCTTGAGTACTTTGTATTTTTTCCACCTTTTGTTTTGAATGTTGAAAGAGATAAAATATTTAAGAAGGGAGCGGCTGTGTCGCAGCACAGCCTTTAACGCTGTGACGAATTACGTACGGCAGACTCGTCGAGCGAGTGGCCAGATTAACACAAATGTCGCAGCAAGTGTGCAATCTGAAATAATAATAATTAAAAAAGAGAAAATAAAATGTTTATGTTAAAACATGCAGTTGTTTTTCAGGGTTGTTTGTGTGATTGTTTACTTGTGTGTGTGTGTGTGTTTGCTTCCTCTGCACATGCCTACATGTTATCACAGGTCTGTGAACAGTTGTGAGGAAACAGCACATGGACGTGGAATGCGTCCTCGCCCTGGGGTGGATCTGTCGCCGACTCTCTTCTGTGGAGCGTTTACATTTATAAAATGTCATTTAAAAAAAAACAGACAAACAGTGCACTCAAATGCACACTGAGCAGAGTGTTGGCGGAAAAATATGAAGCAAAAAATGATGTTTCCTACGCTTTCCAAAAGTGGAGTCTGGAGAGTGTTTGGACACATTAATGTGGCATGCAGAGGTTTAATCCGAGTCAGACTAATCAGATTTACAGTAACAGCAGTCACTGGACAGCCATTTAAGAAGTCTGGATCAGTGTGTGTGTGTGTGTGAAGAACAGAGGGACCAGATTAAAAAGGAGCCAAATTCAAATCTCGTACATTGACGTCCAACAGCGTCTGTCCCACTTCACGCTTCTACATGTTGTTCTGAGAGAGAGAGAGAGTGATGTGCACCTTGGATTTACTCGCACGGTCGAGATTATGTTAATCTGCGCTAATCTCCCAACAGAGAACAGAGCAGAGAGAGAGCAAGAGAGTGAGGTGACACATGGCTCCACACGATGCAAGAAAATAAATCGAAACAAATGTTCTCGTTTGACCTGCTGTTGTGTCATTGTATTGTTTCCTTACTATTTTATTTTTCTAGAAATTGGGAGGAGGGGGGGAAATTAAATTAAACATTTTTTAAAGGAAATATTGGATGATTAAGTACAAAAGGGTGCGAAAAGTGAAAATAAATCAAACATCTCTTTGGAGTTTAGTAAAACAGGGTGTGAAAAGTGAGATAAAATATATATTTTTAAAAGGAAATATTGGATGTTTAGTTACAACAAAGTTAAAAAAGTGGAACAAAAACTAAAGATATATCATTTAAAAAAAGAGGCAGTACTGTGGTTATGTGCAACAGGGTGTGAAAAGTAAAAAAAAAATTTTAATTATCTTTTTTAGAAAAAAATTAATAAAATAAAAAAAAATTAAAGGAAATATTGGATGATTAAGTAGAACAGAGTGGGAAAGGTTTAAAGAATTTTAATAAAACAATTTAAAAAAAATGTTATATTAGATGATTAAGTAGAACAGAGTGGGAAAAGTTTAAAGAATTTTAATAAAACAATTTTAAATTTTTTTTTATATTGATCATTAAGTAGAACAGAGTGGGAAAAGTTTAAAGAATTTTAATAAAACTATTTTACATTTTTTTTATATTGGATCATTAAGTGGAACAGAGTGGGAAAAGTTTAAAGAATTTTAATAAAACTATTTAAAAAAAATTTTTTATATTGGATCATTAAGTAGAACAGAGTGGGGAAAGTTTAAAGAATTTTAATAAAACTATTTAAATTTTTTTTTATATGGGATCATTAAGTAGAACAGAGTGGGGAAAGTTTAAAGAATTTTAATAAAACTATTTAATTTTTTTTTTATATTGGATCATTAAGTAGAACAGAGTGGGAAAAGTTTAAAGAATTTTAATAAAACTATTTAAAAAAAATTTTTTATATTGGATCATTAAGTAGAACAGAGTGGGAAAAGTTTAAAGAATTTTAATAAAACTATTTAAATTTTTTTTATATTGGATCATTAAGTAGAACAGAATGGGAAAAGTGGAAAAACAAAAACACAAAGGAAGTTAATATTGGACGATTGCTTAAGTTTACCAAAGAATGTAAACAAACAGTGACAGATAAAGTGAGTTAAAGTGAGTGTGTTTCTCACTGTTGAACTGGTTTAACACGTATTTCAAAGCTGATTGAGGAAAAACAGCAGAAAACACATGTGACCCACTTTAACTCGCTCTCTCCCCGTGAGGTTTGTAGGGAATTTAAATTACTCTCCTCGACTTCTCAGCCAGTGATTCTGTCTGGGTCGCAGATGAGTCGCTCGAGATCATTATTATTATTATTATTTATTTTTATTTTTTTTTTTTTTACCAAATTCTTTGAATTTTCCCAGCCTTTTGTCAAAGATGTTTGTGTAGAAACAAATTGAATAACATGCTTATAATCACAGCTTATTTGCGAATCTGCCACGTCCTGCTGCACGAAGGATCAGTTGCAGCGGAACTGCAGCGACATGGCAGCTGCTGCAGATGGATGCATTTGCATGCAGGTCAGAGCGAGATGAATTCAGGAGAGGGATAAAGAAGTGGAGCGGCAGCGAGAGAAGAGGAGGAGGAGGAGGAGGAAGAGGAGTGAGGTTTAATCCCAGACCTTCAGGCCTCTGGGAAAACCTGAGTGAGGAGAAACCAGCAACACATAAAACCAAACACTTTAATTTATTAAAAAACAGGCACAAAATGTCTGCAGTCTGGCTAAGTGAGTGGTTAAGATGACGTTCCACTGCAACTGGGATAATCCGGCTCCTTAATCCCACTCTACACTAGAGGATAATTGGCCAGATTTCAGTCCCGATCTGGTCCTTCCGACAAACTTCCAATTTTAGGCAGATTTGAACAGATTTGGCCAAATTATCCAGCTGCGTGAGGGATTAACAGACACGACTTTAACATCATCGGACGCCGTCAATACCCGATCTGTATCGGAAATCTGATTTGCACTGCGCAGGTGCGAAGTACGACAACTTCTTGCCAAAGACGGTTTTACCCAAACTCTAACCCTAACCAAGTCAATACCAAAATAAAAAAACAGGAAATCAGTGATCGAACTTGTTACGTCACCTGGGTTTTGGCTTAGGGGTTGAAGGGACGAACAAAAAACATTTATGTAGCAGAATAGGAAAAGAAGGGCAACAGAGACAGTTAAGACTTGCTTTATTTAAAATAAATGACTGTTAATACTCAATTCAAAACAAAATTCAATGAACCTAAACCGCTGGTCTCTAAACAAAGTTGTCCAACAAAAGAACCAGGTCAATCCACAATAAAACTTAAATGGGAAATAACATAAAGGGGGGAGAACATTGCAACAAGCCCTAACACCTTCCTTTCCACAAAAAAAACCACCAACAAGTCACCAGGATGCAGAGGTGAGGCTCTCAAAAGAGAAAAAAGCAAGACTTTTCACCCTCCTTTTATTGTCTTCAAATGACGACCAACCCAACACACCTGTGGGAAGGGGGCGGAGACTAAATCCTGAGGAGAAACACCCACACCAACACACCAATCAAGCGCTCTAAGCACTCTGGCTGTAACAGAACCAAATAAAAACAAAAAAAAATCACCTTAGATTATTGGACAGATGCAACAATTTACGGAGCAGGCAGATGGTTAGTTTAGAAAAGTAAATGTCAGATTAACTGATGACGAAAACAACTGTCAGTGACGGCCCTGAAATGAATATACGACACATAAATGTGGCGATATCCTGATTCTGAGGTCACAAATTTCTATACTTCCACTCAGAACTGTCACTTGTTTTCGTAAACAGGCAGACGTTGAAGAAATGTGCCAAAGAAAACAAACATTTTATATCAAATAGCTCATTAAAAATGTCAGTCTAAAAGACAAACTCTTAAATAATCTGTACTAAGACTGAGAAGTAAAAACTGACTCCAGACTTGAAAATTGTGGAATCGTTTTTATTAAATTAATATTAGAATAACAACTGAGAGAAAAAAAAAGTATTGAGATCATCAGAAGAAACAGTCGCGTGGTCATTCAGGGGTCAGTGTTTCCCAAACTCTATATTTTTTTTACCCAAGTCACTGCATTATAATATAGTATAATATAATTATATAATTATATTATAATAAAAGACATGTTTGTGCAGTGTGTTATTTAAAACATATGCACATAAATCTGGACTAAAAGGTTGAGAAGATTCTCCAAATTTGTTTGGGGACCCAAAAGCCTTCCTTGCGTCCCATCTGTGGGCCCTGACCCAGTCTTTGAGAACCCCAGGATTTGAAGAGAAACACGGCCGTAATACAGATTCTCTAAATAACATTCATGGAAACAACACAAAAATACTTTATAAATAAACCAATTTAACAGTCTTTTGGATTAAAAACTGTGGATATGAATGCAGTAAATCATTTTTTTGTCAACAGCAGATGCAGCCAGGTGTGTTTTTATACATTTGAGGCCTTTTTATAGGGAGGTAAACAAAGACTTAGGCGGCAGAAACATGACCTTAAATCTCCCCGTGACACCTACTCTTTAAACATCATTATCATCTCAGATCAGGTCATTGTGTGAATGGAAGTAAATCATTTTTGCTGTTTTTGTTCCAGCCACTTCCCCGTCCGCCTTCCTGTACGCGTTTCCACAATGATCCCCAACAACTGCTAAAGTGCAGCTGTGAGGCCACTTTACACTGCAAAAAACAGGCCATGTTCCAAATATCCCAAATTAAATTGGCTTAAATTTTCTTGTTTTAGGAAAAATTATCTGCCAATAAGGTGAGCAAATTCAGAAAACTTAAAACTAGCTTGTATATTTAGCCAATTTTAGACTATATCGTTGCTTAAAACTGGGGAAAAACAGGCCAAAGACTAGACAAATGTGGCCAAAATTAAGGAAAGTTGAACTTATCAGAAGACATGACAGAATTCTGTCATGTTTCTTTAAAATTAGTCTTCCTTTAGTTGATTAGGTTGACTTTAAGAATGTACACCTTAGAATTTGTTATATTTACAATCGCACCAATCTGCGATTGTAAATTTTACCTGTATTTAACACAAACATAACTATACTTAAGTTCATGCAAACCAAAGTTCTAGTTTGTTACTGGTAATTAAAGTAAATTAAAGTTTTTTTCAGGTGCAAAACTTGCTTGGTGTTGCTTGCTTTTTTCTTTTTACCAATAAATTAGAAACAATTTCTTAGAAACAAGGCTTATTGTACTTTCATGAAAATCAATTTTTTGCAGTGTATGTAGAAGAAACTTAATGTGATTGTTCAAATTTGGGGTAAAAATGAAAGAAATTCTCACCTTCTTTTGGATAAAACTCACACTAGAGAATTGCATTAACAACATCCTTAAGTAAAACATCACATCATCTGCATATGGTCACACTTTTTTAAGGGTATTGGACCAAAGAAAACACCACATTACAGCTATGTTTAGGTTGATATTCACCACATTTTACCACTTTTTTTTTTTTTTTTTTAACCATGAAAAGGCAACGCCACATTGCACATAATCCAATAATCTCATAAAAACATGGTACAACACTGGGCACAGTTCGCTGGTGTTTCTTAAAGCACCCTTTTAAACCTATTTGGACTGGATTTAGTTACAGTCGTGCTTCTGTACATGTGCCTGGAATGAAAAGAGGATCACGTAATTGGAGGCTTTTTGGAAAGATTGAACGCAAAAAAAGCCACAAATAAACAAATAAGTGGAAAACCAGCGGTGGAAACTTGAAGTGATTGAATTAGCGAAGAAACAATGTGTAAAATATATTTTGAAAATTAAAAAAAAGATTTTAAGGCAAGTTTTATCGGACTAAAGAAGCAGCATTTATGTCGAAGCCCATGTTCCAAGTTGCGGAGGGTTTGAGGCCCAAAAAAAAGAGTTGTTTTCACTTAAATTTTCAAATCAGTTGATATCAGAAATTGTCAGATAATTTGAGTTTCAGTTTTGCTCCCGAGCGAACAGTTAATTGTGGTTTTTCACTTATTTCTGGTCAGAAAACAAGCAACATTCATCAAAAAAAGTGTGTGTTAAACCTCAGTGTGTTTGTTGTATAACATCTTAACATATAAGCTTACACTGCTAAAATGACCGTATGTAATTATTATCATTGGAATTTCACCAGAAAATACAGAAATAAATGTATGCAGAATTTTAAAAAAAATGTAAGATTATTACTTTCATTGATTCCCAGTCAACAAAGACAGGAAGAGAATGATTGAGAATGATGTTTTCCAATGACCTGTTTCATGTATTTAACATTGAGTTTCAACTTTTTTTTTTTTTTTTTTTTTTAACTGAAAATACTTTTGCAGTGCAGACACTGAATGCAGATTGAACTTAAGCAATCAGTCGACCTTTATATCAAGAACTGCTTCTTCATCAATGAAATGGTAAATTAACCTTTGATAGAGAAAAAATAAACAAAAATGTGGGGAAAAAAAAGGCTTCGGAAAAAGACAGAAGTGAAGGGAACCTTGATATGAAGTCGAATCTTATCACCAGACAAACATTTTTAGCGGGACTTTCTGGGTTTTTAATAAAAGCACAACACAAAGGAAACAGTTTGGTTACACAGACGTCGAGTCATTTCTGCAACGTCAAACATCGCTATAAGGATTTAAGGAGCCATAAACTCAAACAAAAACTGCAGGTCTGTGGATCCTGAAGGTTTTTGAAGGCACTGCATGTGTCGACATCCAATGAAAAGGCCTTGAACAAGACTCCTTTCATTTGTTTTAACATTTTTTTCTTCAACTTAAACATATTTAGTGTATCAAACTGCCCCAAATTGCTGGGAAAAATAGGTAGCATTCAGATTTACTGAGCAGGAAAAAGCTCCACGAGACATTCAGTTCAGTTAATTCTCTGTTCTTTGTTTTAAGGAATTTGCAGACATGTAATGAATATGGGATATGAGCTTAATAAACACTTCAGATTTAAATGCGAGTGTGTTCGTATGCGAGCAGGCAGAAAACCTCATTAAAAATCATTGACAATCAGATAAAATCAGATCAGTTAATTTAAGATGCTTCAATTGACGTCCACATTTAATGAAAAATCTTCAACGTTTCGTCCAACTGTATTCATCGCCTGCAACACCCCTTGTAAAGACATTCAGTTATTCACATAGTCTGTACATTGTTTGAGTAAAAAGCAACCATTCATTCATTATTTTAAGTCGTCGTTTTTAGCACCTTGAACCAAATACATTTCATTTTTTAGTGCTGGGCTCTCTTTGGTTTGTGTTCCACACATACAGATGACGTCGCAGGATCTATACAAACAGAAATATTAATGCTTAAATTGTTTTTTTTTAATGCCTTTTCAACACGACATTGTACAGAGCTACTGCGTGGTAAGTTACGCGCTACAAGATCTCTGTTGCAGGGTTTTTTTAAGATATAAAAAGAGGATTAAAGTGAGTTTTTCTAAGATTATGAAAGTGATAAGGCTGTGTTTGTGGAGTATTTTTGTCACGGGGTAAATCAAAACGCTCCACAGACTGTGCACAGAGATCAAGCAGGCTTTTGTCCACTTTTTTTTTTTTTACATGCTTAATATTGAACAGAACATACTCTTGTTACAATTATGTTTAGTTATGAGTTGTGATGCTACAACTTCAGGCTGAGGCTCGGTTGACGAAACACTGACGTACGGGGCTGGTATCACTAGTTATGTTCAGAATCCATTTGATTCTGATTATATTTTTCATTCGATATGGATTCATTCTGAGATATTTAAAAAATATATAAATATTACATTTTCCTCAGCTATGCAAGAAAACTTCACAGCATTATGGCTGCAAATTGTACAAAATTTGGATCCCTCTAACATGGAGCATCATTAAAAAGTTTAATTTTTACATTTAAAAGTGACCCACAAGTGATTATGTCCAGCCTTGAAGCACATCAGACATTTTAAAGCGATTACAAGTTGCGCCGTGAGAGAAGCTTGGCCCGCATTGCCCATTAAAAGAAAACAACAGCAATGATTTTAGGCGACGATTGAGGACAAAAACAAAAAAAAAATCGTCTGCCTGAGGGGAAAAATTTTCAAAATACCAAAGTATTTGAGAAGTCTCAAGCCTGATAGCTTGGTGGTTAGCTTCATTGGAGCTAACAAGTCACAGTCACACGAGACTATCACGTTTGCAGGATTCACCTGCGTGAATATCGCGGTCAACTCTCAAGTAGCCGCTATAATCTCATGAGACTTTTACAAACAGAGGACGCAAGAAATGGTATATTATGGTTTTAGGCATCAATCTCAGACATTCTGAATTAAAATCAATACGAATTTGCTCTAGTGACGTAAAACAGCGTCGACATCTGTCTACGACGTGCGGTAAATGACATCCAGCCTCATCCAAAACCTAAATGTGTGCGTTCTATATACGTAGCATACACATTATGATCAAAAGTAACCCAGTATTCATCTGATATTTAAACTCAGTTACATTTACATGCACAACAATAATCGGACTACAACTGATTTCCAGCAGACTGTACGCTGAGAGGTGTATTGCTGTGCTGATGATTTTTCCTCAATATTGAAAAATTATTTTAAAAGGATCTTGACATGACATTATCCAGATTCAAAATAATGGAACATTCCACAACAAAGCATAGTCCAATTCTGAATCACGTCTGTGTTGCATCAACCGATGTGGAAAATCCATATTATAGTCTGATTGAGACTGTGATTGAGACAATGTATGTCTTAATTTACCTTATTCAGATTAAGGTAGCCCGGAAATGGTGTTTACATGACAGTGTCTTGTTCAAATTACAATTAATCTGGTTGCTATCAGATTATTACTGTCCAAATAAATGTAGCTGGAGAAGTTTTTGCACACAACGATTCTCATCAATATCACCACGACTCAAGACACTTTTATAGTGATAAAACTTTTTTTTTAAGTTTTATCAATATTATTTTGATATACAACTTTTCTCTTTAGGATTAGGCTCTTTTTTTTTTTATTTCCCCCCTTGTTTTGTAGTTCTGAAACTAACATTTCTATTAATTTTAATGACAATAACTGATAAAATCTGAGAGCAACGGCTTGTTTTACTTGCCTAATCTGATTTTTTTTTGCGCCATGCTGCCATGAACTTTTGACATCTGATAAAAGAAAACGTCCATAACTAAAAACAAATGTAGTTTTGTTGAATCCGAAGGACTGTAATTTGTGCCAGCCACAATAGAAACAGAAAATAATATCATAGTCATCCATCATTTGCTCGCACCTGTGGGTGAACCTGCAACCAGGCGCTTCCAGCATTTTTGTTAAAACATTTTCACATTTTTTTTGTCACTGTTCTTGAGGTTTTGGCAACTTCTGCCAAGATCATACAGATTCACCACCGGACAAAAACCACACACACACACACACCACTTCCATCGACACGATGTCAATTGCCTCTTTTCACCAACACTCATTAAAACGTTTGAAAATCTCATCCTCTTTGTCTACGTGTGAAGCCTGTAGTTCTGTACATGCTGCACCTTTAAACCTGGGTACAGCTGCGGCACAAACCTTCTACTGAGAAAAACAGTCAAACAAATAACTTGCTATTTATATTATAAAATAAATAATAAAAATTTTGTTCATATATCTTGATTATGTAAATAATAATTAAAAAAAAAAGACGTTTTACCGAAACGTGAGAGCGGCTGTTGAAACTGCTCGATACAGAAGCAACAGCAGGAGCTGGTTATAGAAAGAGTATATATACTGTATATACTGTATATTTTGCCTAACTTTGAGTAAATGGAGTCTTTGAATATAATCCTGAGGGTTTCGGGGGTCAGGACGCCCAGGAGAACTCGGCTCCAGAGTCTGATGAAACATCTGCAGCACAAGCAGGTCAACTTTCACCTGAGGAGGAGCGAGGGTTAACGCTGGAGCTGGTGCTTTTACAGTTTTAATCTGGTTAAAGAGCTGCTGCCTTCTCAGAGGCGAGCGGTTCCAGCTTCACTCGGTGCGCCTGTGCCTAAATGTCCTTCCATCTGCAGAGAAACGCCGAGGCCTCAGATGGCGACGCGGAAAGAGTCCCAGCTGTCCTCTTTACCGCCGCCGTTTTTGTTCATTGTTGCCGTGCCGTCTCCGACCTCCCCGTCTGGCTGTTCCCCGGTGGGAGTGGCGCCTGGCTCCGTGTAATACTCGTCGTCCTCGTCAAAGTAGCCGTTCTCCATCATGCTGAGGCTGGAGGCGGCGCTCAGGTCCTGGCAGCTGCCCTTGTACTCCTGGATGGACTCGTGCAGGGACCACAGCTGGCACAGCAGGGACATGTCCTGCTGACGCAAGCCAACCTGCAGTGGCACACGCAACGTCCCTCATTAATCAACTCTACAGCAGCAGCTTTAAAGGTCCAGTGTGTAACTATTAGCAGGATTTACTGGCAGAAATCCACTACTTAATCAATTATTAATCTGCAACTCTTTTGATAAACAATAATAAGTTTTACTGTTTTCTGATTTTTCAGCTTCAAACATGTGAATATTTTCTAGTTTCTTTGCTCCATATAACCAGAAGTCACTAAAACTAAATCATTCTGGTTTGTGGACAAAACAAGATATCATCATTTCCAGGTTTGGGAAACAACAACCAACATTGTTTAAAAAATTTCTCACCATTTTATGGACCAAACGATAGATTAATTAGATGAAAAAATAATATACTACTATACATTACCAATATAAAGCTTGTTTAAGGTTAAAAACACTTTCTTAGCCTTACAATAAATATATGAACTTTAGGCAGGGGTTGCCATCTTGCACTGCCAAGTTTCTACTAATCGATTAACTATTGACTAATTAAAAAAACAACTATTTTGATACTTGATTTTTGTGGGGTTTTCTTAATAATTAAAGCAGATTAATTAAAAAATCTAGTTAAAACTTTTCAGATTCCTAAATGTGAATATTTTCTGGTTTCTTTGCTCCATATGACAAAGAATTAAAAGGCATTAAAATGAGTCATTTTGGTTTGTAGACAAAACAAGACAAGAGGTTTGTGTATTTTATGTACCTTATTACAAAATTGTCCATTACTTTGTCTACAAAGGATCATTAAGCCAGACTTGGTTTATCAAACCAGACTTGATGGTGCAAAATTCATTATTTTCTGTCACTTTACAGCTCAACTAAACTTCCACTGAACGCATCATCTTTGATTGTAGCCGAACCTGATACATAAAACTCAAACTCATGCAGACTCAAGGCTGAAACACGACCGTAGGCCAGGCAGGGGTGAAGAGGCCATTTCTCCTGCATACCACGGTGCTGACGATGCAGTCTGAACCACTGACGGTCACCGCATTGTCTTCCACACAAATTACAGAGGACGGATTCTGCATAAGAGTCAGTTCACACAGCAGAGACAGTGACACTGAGCTCTGTGCTGTAGTAACAGAGTAACAGCTTTTATGTAGTTTTTAAATGTAGCACACTGACAACTTTCCACAACCAACAGACAGCACATTAACAGCAAAAGCAAAAGCCTGGAGCTCAGGATCTGCTGCACAGAAAATAATACAAGTCATAAATATGCAAATGACAAAGGGATTTTCGGCTTTTCCTCAGGGATTTATCTCTGCAGTTAGCTGCACTTATGAAAGGCTTTATAAAAATTACTAATGCTCTAAGACACCTTTCTTTTGGTCCAATACCAATATCACAACCACGAGCATCTCCTGATAACAGACATCAGTCTGATGCAGATGTTTTTAGGGCCGCAACTAATGATTATTTTTGTAATTGGTCCATAAAATGTCAGAAAATACTAAAAACTGATGATCAGTGTTACCCAAACCTCAAAATGAGGATGCTCTGAAACATCTCGTTTTGTCCACAAACCATAATCTTTCAGTTTCATTGATTCTTTTGTTATATGGAGGAAAGCAAACGAGAAAATATTCACATTTTAAAAGTTGAAAAACCATAGAACTCGTTTAATTAAACTACTGAGCTAAAAAATTGCATTAGAGACTATTTATTTTCCATCAAGCTACAATCAGACATTTTGAAAAACACGTTTCCCCAATTGTAAATCACATATGAGGCAAAATGACACATTTTTGCACAGACTTTGCTCAGTGAAGCACTCAAGTGTCTCAATAGTGCAGACACTGAGTATCGTATTAGCTCATCCATAACAAGAAAGAAGTAATACAATTTTTAGAAACATTTATAATCTGCACAAATTTGTTCTGGATTTACTTAGTGAATTGGGTTGCCACTCACTGCTCTAGATTACTTGAAATATGGTAAACAGACCAAAATGACCAAAATCTATTAAGATGCCTGAAATTTTAATCAAGTCTGGTCTGATATTTAAAATGCCTGTTGCTGACAAGGACAATGTCTCCATCTGGTTTTATGTTTGAGTTGACTTCATGACTTTACTCAATGCTTGTTTCTCTGTAAAAAATTGAAGGTATATTGAAATTAGAATCAAATAAACATTACTTTATTTTGCTTAATCCAATGCAAATATCTGCTCGTGATCCTGTTTTCTCAAATATAGGGCCGTACTTCATGGCAGACACCATTTTTGAAAACCACATTTCTTCTCTTCTTATGCCTGGAAACGACTTTGTCTCTGGGTATAGCATATAAAACAATGCAATATGCAAAATATGCTATGCTTATAATTAAACGGAAATTATAATTAAAAGGATCATAGTTGTGTTTGTTCTGTTGACTTGGTGTCTATGAGAAACTCTACGTGGGATGTCGTAAAACCCAAGATCTATATATGAAACTGGCATTTGTGTTTGTACAGTATGGTGATTGGTAAATGATATGTATGCCGAATTTACCAAATGGTTCGTCTGATTTGTAAAAACCATTAACTTCCACACTAGGACGCAGTTAAGTTTGTCTCACAACCAAGCAACTTCATACTACTACAATTCCTTAGTGGGATCTGGTTGAATCGGAATGTGCAGTGTGGAAATTGGTATTTTTACTTGTATAGTTTACTGCACGGTGAAATATATGTATGCCGAATGTGTCACATGTTTTTACAGATCTGTAAAATCCCTTACTTTTAGCACATTGATGCGGCTTAGTTTGCCTAAAAGCCAGAGAAGTTAAAACTTCCACAATTTCTTTATGTGATCTTGCGCAACTCGTGTTGGGTTTAAACACATACCTACGAAAACAGAGGTGAAAAAACAGGGCACATTTTTGTCGACACTCCCTGAAAATCTTACCATCTCTTTTCGAAGAAGAGCCAGGGCAGCATCGAGGTTGGCTGGCTTGTTGGCCAGGAGGTTGTCGGCGTTGTTCCTGCCTCGGCTCAGGTCGTCCTGGATCATGGTTTTCTTCACGTACATCCTCTCCATTTCTCGCCAGGAGCCGCCGCTTGAGTTCAGCAAGCCGCTCAGGCTCTTCGGCAGCGGCGGTAGACCCTCGATACAGGCCATTCCTCCAGCCGCACCGTTCGTTGACTTCCCATTCATCGTCTTGTGTGTTAATAAACAAATAAAATGTTATTTGTCCCCGACTTTTGTTCCCTGTCAAGGAAACACACGACGGAAGAGTCTGCAGCACCGAACACACTGAGCAACAGCCTAGTTCTCTCTGCCCGAGGCAGCCGCCGGCCAAAGACGCCACGTCAAGCTCTACGTAACATTGTCATTGTGCTTCCGGTTATGTAACAAAATAAAAGCGCATCTAACATATGGCGTGTATACTACTTGTTTTATTTCTTTATTTTCACAACGTTTTTGGTGACAGTCTGTATTAGTTATAGTTAGATTAATTGTTAACATAAACTATATAACAAGCGAAACATCACATGTGTGAGGTAAATTTAGCTCACTTTCTATTTTCTATATAACAGTTTTGAGTAATTTTTCCTAGACCGACACACATTACTCAACCTTTATTTTGAAATCCACGTTTGTGGATTGCGAGCAGTATCAAATCCGCTTCCGGTCCTTTTAACACAGTGGCTGCTGGGCGTCTCCCTGTCAGCACACAGAGACTGGGAAACTGCCTTTACCTCTCTTTTCTAACTTATGTTATTGAACAGAGTTGTTTATTCATGTGTCATTTCATATCATTTTATCAGCTTAAATGGCGAGTTAAACAGTACAACAGTCAGAAAAGCAATAAAATATCAATTTTCGAGAGACAAATATGAGGAAGTAAGACAAATACTATAGAATTACTCGTACTATATATTGTAAAATACATTGAGCTCAAACAGTAATCAGCGATGCACACCCAGACTTGATTTAAATGAATAATTAATGTTAACAAATTGCCAAAATAAGTCATAAATCTTTTTTTTTATAAACAAACTTTACCGTCATCATTGTAACAAATATGTGTTTAATGATAATGATAATTTCTTAACTTTTAGTAAAGTTTGCATAGACAGATCTAACACTGGTGTGTGCGTTTGTGTGTGTGTATGTGAGAGAGACAATAGTCTGACTATAAAAGACAGATGGTGGGCTTCACTTCCCTCCTCCTCCCTCCCGCAGCCCCGACACAATAACTCAACAATAACCTTGAAACCAAAGCACAAAGGCATCACGCGAGCTCTTTAGGATGAGACACCACACACAAACACAGTCAAGCAGATGGATGAGGCCTGAAACCTGGTATTTCCTTATCACATGTAAAAATAAATAATTTCTGACTCATTTCCCACTGAAAGTTTAAACACAAACACAATTTCCTTTCCATGAGCTATTTATACTGTGGTCACAATTGAAAACAGAAAAGGGCCTATTATGTAAAGAGTACTTTACATAATAGATAATTATACATTATTATCATAACTAATAGCACCTTTAACATGAGCAAAAGTAGATAACTCAAGGTAAACACTATAAAAATGTAAGATTGATAAATAAAATCAAATCAAATAGAGGTGAATAAAATAATAATGGCACTTTAAAATTATGCTATGCCTTCAGCTAGCAGAGAATATGTTCATTGTTTTGCTAACCTCACAATCCTTTATACTGTGACTTTTAACACATTTTCCTTTTTTTTTTATTACATTTTGATGAGTTTTTGTGTCTCCTTTTGTTAATTCGACCTGATTTGTTAAATTATGATGCAGTTTTATAAGAAAATGTAGTCAGCTAGCTTATAGTGCTTGTGTTTTATGCTAATATAAACCTGCGTATTTAATATACATGTACAAAAAAAAAAAACAATATTTTTTCCCTACACCATTATTTCATATATTTAGTGTCTCATATTGTCAATTCCATTGGAGTTGTTAAATTATGGCAAAGTTTTATAAGAAATAAGTGTTTGGTGTTTTCATGTTGAGCCGTCAGTGTTTTAAGCTAACCACCTAACTTGCTTGTTTGTTCAATACACCCACAAAAATAGTGTTTGTTGCACCTATGCTTTTTGACACATTTAGGGTCTGAAATTGTTAATTCCACCTGACTTGTTAAGTTATGGTGTAGTTTTAGGAGTAAACTTAGCTTCAAAAAGAATGCTGCATTCAGCGTGTTCATGTTAAGTCGCTAGTGTTTTAAGCAAAGCACCTATAAACCTGCTTGTTTAATACAAAGGCAAATAGGCCTACAGTGTTTTTACTACATTAGATTTACAAGAATAAAATAAAACGCTGCCATTCACTGATAAGTTAATTGCTTTATATTGTTTTCTGGAATCGATAGCCAACTAATAAAGTAATTTAATGTGTCTTAATCTGCTTTTGACTGTTTTATTTCCCTCTGTCTGCTTTTGCATCCACACAGTTAGCCAGTTATAGCGGTCAACATCTGCAGGCTGTTCAAGGACAATCTGATTTGTTGGGTTGTATGGACAGAACCATCTACACTGCTGAAAAAGCACGAAAAGCAGTTTGAATCACTTGGCATATGCTGCCTGAGGTTGGTTCAAAGATATTTGCTCATATCCCTGCTGGAACTGTGATATCTTACCTCAAAACCCCCAAAATTGCAATTGTGTTAATACAATGGCCACGTCATAATTAGGCAGCCTATAAATGTATTTAAAATATTATATAGATATAACATTTTGTGACATTATTTTTTTAAAAAATTAACCAATCTTTCAAAACTATACAAGACACAAATGTTGTGATAATAAAATTATCTTTGAACGTACTTTGCTATATTTATAGGAATGGATTTCAAAACCTATTTCTAATGTATGACCTTTGTCTGAAAGGGTAACGAGAGCGTGTGTCCCCCGTTAAATGTCCAAATGCCACAACAGCCAAAAGAGCGTCATTGCATTGAACTTGGCACCTGTCTTGGAGAGACAATAGGCGTGAAAGGGATATGCGGGTATTTGGAGGAGGTCGGCTTCCTATAGTGTGTCAGTGTTGAGCTGGTGGTGACGCCGCAGCTGCTCCAGGCGCCTCTGCAGAGGATGAAGGTGATCTTCATCCTCCCTGCAGTCAAACTGGACTAGGTGGGACCAGTGCGAGTTATGGGTCGGTGAGAGTAAACTGTTATTGAATTTATTGCCAAAATAAAGCATGAAAGATATTAGAAAATGACTATATACTGTACATATTATACAGATACAATGGAAAATATTAAGAGTATAAAGAAAACATGTGCAGAAAGTGTCTTGTTGAGACTGTGGCTGCTGTTGTGTTGTAAAGCTTGTGCATTTCTAAGGAGCCCCAAACTCACTGATATCTTTGGCTGTATACTGAATACAATACACCTTTAATTTGTCAGTATCAGATTTAATCGATGCTTTCAGGCCTGGAGTGTCACTTGATGCACGTGCAGGCAGATGGTAATCAAAGATGTACAGCGGCAGCAGCAGTCTGTCTGCAGCACTGTCGTTCAGACTGTGCACTGTTGATAAGACTCAATGTGACATAAACTGGTGTTTAAAGTTGCCTGAGAACAATATATAGTAGTCAAAATGTTGTGAATAACTAGTTTTACTCACCGAAACTCACTATCTGTTGCTTTACTGTTGAAATAATATTTTACGTCAGTTTCTGTTTTTCACAGATTGTCACAGATTTCAAAAAGGTGACAAAAATCATGATTTTTATATGAAAAATAGGGGGAAAAAAATAGTGCAAGTATCCATTATTAAATAAATTGGCTAATAGAGTTGTTTTTTTAAAGGTGCTTTATACATACAATTAGATTAGGATTGTTAAAGAAAGGAATATAATTGTTAAAGAAAAAGGTTTGGGTTTTTATGGCTTGGTGTGATGATTATTTGCCAGGTGCTGCATCATTTTGACTCCATACAAAAATACTCAACAGAACAGTGAAAACATTTTATTTATGAACACAATTCAAACATTTCCTTAAAAATTAAACTAATTTAAGAGCACAGGCATGCAAAATTGCAGTGTATGCGTGATATCTTACATTTATTTTGCATTTAAACCTGCCCGTGAGTGTGTTTTCAATGTGTGGATGTGCAGAAATAAATAACCGCCGAGTGTGAAATCTGATTCCTGCAGATCAGCAGGGGTCAGTCGGGTCTGGGGTGCAGGAAACGTCCAAAACCCAGGAGCTGCTCGAGTCCTTCACCCAGAGGGGAAGCAAAAATAACCTTTTGACTCATTTGACTCAGCTGCTTCGTAACTTACAACACAGCAAGTTGAGTTTTAAATGTACTCACCAAAGGAAATCAGAACTCTTTAATCCAAGACATGTAGATCAATTTGATTAAAAACGTAATAAAAGACAATGCTCGTTTTGAAAATATCCCACACAGTTAAAACCCCACGGATTTAATTTCTGGTAAATATCCAAACTTTGACCAATTACTGAGCAGATTCTGCTGTAATTTTGTTTAGTTTTACTTGATAAAAATAAAAATCTGTCAGATTATCCGTCCAACCCTGATGTTCTTTTTGAGGCACTGGCTGTTACAAAGGCACTCGTACTAAAAGAAATACCAATTTGGAATGATGTAACAGTGACAACCATAACAAAAAACAGTCCAAACCAGGAATAAAAACCATGTCACCAAATCAAAAGTGATGGAACGTCACGAGCAAAAATTCCCTGAAACTTTTCTGAACTTTTTGGAAGCTGATTTAAGTGCAACATAATTTTTTAATTCTTTTTCCTCTGCTCTGCTACGTTCACAAGAGGCAGGAATCAAGATGCTCATTGATTTTTGACTCCTGCACTTTTGCTTGGCACACAGGACAGCTGACCATCAGTGCTGAGGAGGAGGAGGAGGAAGCAGCGCTGACAGATGAGGTGGAAGACGATGAGGTTGATGAAGAGGAGGTGACAGTAGCAGCAGCAGCAGCAGCAGCAGTTCTTTGCTGCACCGTAGGTAATTCTCTCTTTATCGACTCCTTCGATGCTGCTGAGTCGGCGCCCGATGTTCTTGGGAAAAGGTCGAAGATGCTGGAGGAGGTGCCGCGCTCGTCCCACGACCTCTTCCGCGAGGTCTGACTTCCACCTGCGGCTCCCGATGAACCGTCACTGTTGAAAGGACTGAAATACTTTGACTCTAATGGTTTACTTGGGCTGTCTTTGTTCTGAACCACAGAACTCTGTTTAGGAAACAGGGAGGAGGTCAAGGTAGCACTTTCCTTTGGTGACGCGTCTGTCTTTGAAGCAGGTTGTCCCACTGATTTTCTGACGCCTACACTATCAAAAAGGTCTGCAATGGACTTTTGCCTTATTATCTTTGCTCCTTGGCTACTGCCGCTACTGTGAGGTTTAGGTATTCGCACCGGCGACCCGTTGATGTTGACGAAAACCCGTGTATTGCTGACAGACCTCTTGATTGGAGGCTTCTGTCCTGTGAAGGCTGCAGGCCCGATGGAGGCCCCTGTGTCCCGCAGGCCAGAGTGAAGAGGAGAGGCGAGAGTTTTCGCCGGTGATGAAGGCGGGAGAATTTTCTTGGGAGGAGATTTTACAACGACAGGTGGAGCGACGGATGCAGATGACTGGGATTTGCCTCCGAGTAGGAAGCCTTTACCGCTAAATGGAATAATATTCCTTATATCCTGTGACCCAGAACCTAAAAGAGAAGAAAAGGTACATTTTTTAGTCAGTCTGCACATTCTTTTGTGTAAATTAAGTGGTTAAAATCCACTGTAATAAACTTTTCCTGAACAGTTCATAGAAACATGACATTACCAATCTATTATAGCTTGATATGAGGGTTGGGCACAAATGCTTGATTATTTGTTTGATAATAAAAGCATATATTACCTGCAGAAGAACTTGAAGGCTTCACATTTCCTAAAGCTTCTGTGTTTGTCATCTTTCCATCCTTCTTACTGTCCTTCTTGCCTTTTTTGCCGTATCCTTCCGGCTCCTTGATCTTGGTGTAAGTCCCGCCGCACGTCCTCTGATGGTCCGACCACCAAGGGTCCAAAGAAGACGGAGCGCGGTTCATTGCTCTCTTCACATAACCAAAGTAGGGCTTTCGGTTCTGGCATGGCCCGTCGCATCGCCACCAATGCTGCCGGTACACGTCCACCTCATCGTGGAAGCTGTGGTAGATCTGACGGAGGAAGAGTTCAAGATTGTTGAATTAGCATATAATTAAAAAAGACATAGGCTAAATGTAAAAGAAAAAAAAATAAGGGACGTACAGTAATCTTTGTTCCTGTGGCTTGGTTGATCCGGTTCATATGTTTGCAGAACTCTGGCCCGTGACCATCTCTGTCTCGGTTGTTCTGGGTCACAAACAGGAGGGCGTGGATCATTTCATGGAGGAGAGTCTGAGGGAAACATAGATAAAACATTTTTCCTTTATAAACATTAGAGATCCAGTGTCATTTAAATCCAGAGATTCTCAGATCTGAGAGTCACTCAGGAGACAATGTTAAATTTTCTTTTTTTTTTCCTATGTGATAAAACAGGTCACCCAACCACAGACCAGCAGAAGAAATAATCCACAGATGGACAAGGTGACTATCCTGCCTCTTCCATGCTCAAGACAGGTGCCACCCGCTGGCCTGTATCCGCCAGAGATTCTCCCACTGTTGTGAACGTGTCAGTGTCCCGAAGCTTTTATTAGTGAATGTTTGGACCCAAATCTTTGGAAATTACCCAGAGTTCATGTCTGAAAACAGCTTAACACACATTCACAAGAAGGAAAATGTCTCCTCACATATTTGACACCTGTCTCTTTTGTTTTCTTGATGCTATGTGGTTGTTTCTCTTTTCCTACTATCAACCAACTAAGTGTACACCGTTAATGTTTCAATACAACCTGTTTTTACAGTGTAAAAACCACATAATATGACACACATTCCTGTGGTAAGTGTTTCTGTGGGGAAAGAGGTAAATAGATTGTTATTTGTTTGTAATGAATTCAGTGAGACCTTACCTCAACCAGGTCTTTTCTTGGTCTGAGCTTCAGCAGAGGCTCACTGAGCCGGATCGAACACAGTCCACCTCTGCCCTCGTACGAGCAAACGCCAGCACAACTATGACAGACAGGCAGGAGATGATTATTTCTGCACCACTTCACAGACTCACAAACTTACACGACCCTGGAAACGGTAAAAACAAAGGCACATGATGCAGAGCAAAATCACAGGGATGCACAATGTTGGATTTTTTGCAGATAACCTCTGCCAATAAATCGGAGGTGCTCGAGCCAATAACCCATACAGATACAGATACAGACACCGATATAGATAGATAAAGACATTTCTGTAGTAAAATTAACATCATATTTTCCCAATATTGGCTTTAAAATGTATTAAAATGTAATAATCATGGTAAAGATCCCCTAATATCGAGATCATACAGATTAGAAGAGTGCAGCTATAAGCATTTAACACGGTGAAATACTGGACACACATCCCTTTCAAAGATCCCACCAAAAAGATTAAATGAAGCATTGAATTACTGGGTTGTTAAAGCTCCCACACATCCTCCACTCTCTTATCGTCATACTAAACCCCATTCAAAAAACACGCAGTTGTACTGAATTCACAAGTTATTGTAAGTCTAGCCAAACATACATACCAATACTTGGATCCACATCATAAAAAAAAAGACTTACAGAGTCATTCGGGGGCTCCATTTCACTTCAACACCGCTGAGTTTCCCCCAGAAGAACATGTCATTGAACTCCAGAAACATGGACCTGACGTCGGGATTGGGGTCCAGCATCTCCCACGACTCGTCCACGATGGACAGCGGCCTCTCGGGCTGAGCAACCGGCTTCCAGTAAGGGACAACATCGCTGCCACCTCCGCCGACAACGTCCACTTTCCGTTTTTTGCCGCTGTGTCCGAAGTCGATGTCCTCGGAATAGGTGGATGGGAATAACGACGACTCGTATTCACCGTCGAACTGCTCCTGTAGCTGAACAGCGAGCAGAAAATCTTCATCCATTACAACGGGAGGGATTGACACGGATGGGAGATGTAACCCGGGTCAGCCCGCCTTCATTAACTTCGTTTTAAAACACTTTCGGTTTGCTTTTATGTCATAATGTCACCGAACATGGTCCACATCTTCTGTATGACGGAGACGTTTGGTAGCAGCCGCCAACAACACTTCCTCTGTGTCGTCGTTGGTCAAAAAATTAGAGATAATTTCCGTTACGGATTTCAAAATAAAACAGATGGGAAAAAATGGCCGGAACGAACGTGTTTACTCAAGTTTTGCACTAGTATAATTTTGAGATACTTATGCTTTATTTGATTATCAATATATAATTCGACCAAGAAATTTATAGTGGGGGGTTCAATTGCACTATACAAATACACACTTTGATGTTGTGCATTTGTTTTGAAACTTGAACCCAAAGTTTCCGCATCTAGTTTGAGTAAATCTGAAACACTTTACAAAATGATTTCAAATTAAAGCATTGAATGCTGGGATGCGTAGTCTTCCTTTTTTAAAAATAGTGGGTCGGTATAAAACTAACCCCGCGTTTTTTATTTTCGTTTGGTGCCTGCAGAATGCAAAATATCAAATATTTCAAAATTCATAATTTGTACAGTTGGTATTTTGATAATTATATAAGCTCGGGGCATTTATAGACCAAGTAATATTCGAGAAAATATTGCGTTCTGCGCGATTTGTTGACCATCATTTTTCCCCCAGAATCCCATGACGTTTCAGGGAGTCGACAGCTTCCTGTTTGGGTTGTGAGTGGATATGAGCAGGGGAGTCTCTATAAACTCTTATTTACAAATTTTGTCCTTGATTTTCCAACATTTTTGTTGTGATAAGTAAACCCATAAACGACGTACGATGGCAGAAACGGGAAACCGACTACGGAAGCTTCTCGAATCGCCCAATTTCGACCCGCAGAACTACGTGAAGCAGCTGTCACAGCAGTCCGACGGCGACAGGGATTTGCAGGAGCATCGGCAAAAAATCCAAAACTTGGCCGACGAAACGGCCCAAAACCTGAAGAAGAATGTCTACAAGAACTACAGGCAGTTCATCGAGACGGCTAAAGAGATCTCGTACCTGGAGAGTGAGATGTACCAGCTGAGCCACATCCTGACGGAGCAGAAGAGCATCATGGAGAGCATCACTCAGGCCTTGTGGTCCACGGACAAAGATGAGACCTCCAAAGAGATGCAGGCTGCTTTCCCCAAAGAAACAGAGGAGGTGAAGCAGAGGACGCTCACCTCTCTGCTGGAGAAGGTGGAGGGCGGTAAAAACATCATGGACACCCCAGGAAGGCACCTCGTCTACAATGGCGACCTTGTTGAGTTTGATGTAGACAACATGTCCCCCATCCAGAAGGTGCACGCGTTCCTCATGAACGACTGTCTGTTAATCGCCACCTGGCTGCCAAACCGAAGAGGAACAGTGAAGTACAAATACAATGCCCTGTACGACCTGGAGAGCTTTGCGGTGGTCAACGTTAAGGACAACCATCCCATGAAGGACATGTTCAAGATCCTCATGTTTCCCGACAGCCGCATCTTCCAGGCGGAGAACAGCAAAATCAAGAAGGAGTGGCTGGAGATCCTGGATGAAACGAAGAAGAACAAAGTCTCCAAGGACAGGCATAAGAAAGAGGAGGAGGCCCCTACGTCCCCTGTGAGAGTCGAAGTGTCCACCAACCCTTTTGACATGGACGACGATGACCCAGCAGAGGCTGAAGAAGGCGTGGACCTCGGCCTCGAGTGGATCCAGGAACTTCCAGAGGATCTGGACGTCTGCATCGCTCAAAGAGACTTTGAGGGCGCCGTGGACCTGCTAGACAAGCTCAATGAGTACCTGAAAGACCAGCCGGTCACTCAGAGGGTCAGAGAGCTGCGGACGACGGTGGACGAGCGAGTGCGGCAACTGACGGAGGTCCTGGTGTTTGAGTTATCTCCAGATCGGTCACTTCGTGGAGGACCTAAAGCTACAAGGAGGGCGGTTTTACAGCTGATCAGACTAGGTCTTTTCATTTTCATCTTTATTAGATCACACACATGAACAATAAAAGTCAGCTGAAACAGTCTTCAGCGCAAATATTGGTTAAATAACACCTTCTTACTAGTTAATCACTCACTTTAATCTCCCTGATTGCTTCAGTGTAGTAGTAAAATCATGTTAAATACTTGGAACAAACAGGCAAACAATTAGTTTTCACATTTTGTCCTTGGAGGCCATTACAGTGTTATTTTAAGTTTAATGGTGTTGATAATGTTTCACAAACATTTGATAAATGTAAGTGAATAGGATCTGAAACGGGTAATACATTTTATTATTATTTTAAATATTGTCGAGTGTGTAAAAATGCAGGGAAATAGAGGAGATTGCCTTTAAGACTTTGCGAAGATGTACTGACAGTCGGAAAAGAGGGAAGAATATAAATGATTTTTGAATTCCTACCAACAAAACTCTGAAACTATGTTATTTCATTTGGTTAATTGTTCATGTAAATTTTCTGCCTCAGTGTGCCACAGAATTGTGGTCTGGTGGAGAATATCAAATCCTGTTTCTATATTTTTTAAGTAGTTTTTGACGTCAACAGTCAAATACTAAAGCTAATATATTGAAAACAGTGGTTTTAACCTTTAAAATAAATTGTTTAGTTAGTGATCCTGAAGACCTGTGTCGATAATCACAACTGTAACAATGGAAACCCTTTAGAAACATGTCCAAAAAATAGAATTGTTTTCTTACTATACTTCACAGGTCAGTCCACAAAAGCGTGCGAGCTGTTCCTGAAGAACCGAGCGGCCGCGGTCCAGACGGCCATACGGCAGCTTCGCATCGAAGGAGCCACGCTGCTCTACATCCACAAACTCTGCAACATCTTCTTCACCAGCCTGCTGGAGACGGCCAAGGAGTTTGAAACGGACTTTGCGGGAAACACGGGCTGCTACTCTGCCTTCGTGGTCTGGTCCAAATCAGCCGTGAGGATGTTCGTGGACGCCTTCAGCAGTCAGGTAAGAAGAGGAGAAGATGACGGAGAAGACCTGTTAACTGTGGGCTCTTCAGGAATGTTTGTGGTCCAAAATATCCATGATATGATCAGAAAAATGTGGGAAATATCAGGACGTGGGATTTAAAATTGAATCTGTTCACCACTTGCTGTGCCAACAGTGTGAATGGCTTTGATAGATGTGTTAAATTTAACAGAAAAAGCACTGCACATACAGTAGATGTGTTGTATGAAGATATGAGTGAATGGGAGTGAAAGGGTGAATGGCAAAATTGTGGTGTAAAGCAGCACTGGTTTTTAAAAATCTAGAAGTGAACAATATGAACGCAGGCCATGTAAAAGTGGGTGTGATTTAAAAGATTTTCAGCCATCACTGAGTTCTATCTCCACAGGTAAATCGTCCCAACGTTGAGCTGATGTCACCCACACGTGTTTTCCGTCTTCCTCAGGTGTTTGACAGTAAGGAGAGTCTGTCGACGGCGGCCGAGTGCGTCAAGGTGGCTAAAGAACACTGTCAGCAGCTGACGGAGATCGGCCTGGACCTGACCTTCACGCTGCAGTCTCTGCTGGTCAAAGACGTCAAGGCGGCGCTGCAGAGCTACAAGGACATCATCATCGAAGCCACCAAGCACCGCAACTCTGAGGAGATGTGGAGGAGGATGAACCTGATGACGCCCGAGGCTCTGGTGAAACTCAAGGTGCCTTTGGCTTCCGTGGTTGTTCTCGTGTTTGATCTAAAGTGCGAAAGAAATAGTAACATCTAATGGACAGACTGAAAATTTTAACAAATAGAGGAGTCCTCCCCTCACCCATTAATTTTTAGTTCCGCGTCAGCGATCTACGGTGGCCGTTGCTTACCAAAAAGGATGTTGTTCTCCTTTAATTTGCTAGTGAACTTGCTGTAGAAATGTGGCGGCAAAAGATGGCCTCAAATGCCTAAAGTCCACGTTAAAGGCTTGTTCTACAGCTACAGAATCCAAACAACTTTTACGTTAACGTAATTTTTACTTATACAAACTTACATAAAAGGAAGTATATTCAATTTCTCCATAGTTATCCATAAAGTTTACACAGTGGATCTTTATTTTTAAAAGGTAGAATGCCATAGATGTGAGGAATTCCTGCTTTTGTTTTAGTTTTACTTCACCCTAAACTTGTTTATCTGTGGGGTTTGGAGAATGGGATAAAGGTAATTAAAGGAGTAATGACAACAGAAATGAGCACTCTATCTGAATTTTACAAACCAAAACTGCATTTCAATCCACTCAAAAGACTTTTTGAGTGGATTGTGGTTCCAAACTCTTTGCAGTGGAAACACAAAGCAGACGTTGAGTATTAAAGGTGGGGTAAGGGATCTGCTACACGCACACATACACACTTATGCATTTTTTATTTTTGAGGGCAGAGGAATAATGACATAATCTCATTTGAGATGTAGCTGGTGATCATCCTGCATGTTTTATGTTTTATGTTTATAAATCACTCCAAGAAAGATGATTAGCATGGCACAGCATTAGCATATACTCTTTTTACTCCATGAAAGTTGCTGTTTCTGGTAGAGAGTTCATTGTTTTTTCTTCATTTTCCAAATTTATAGCATATTTTGAACAAAGATGTTCTGTATTATAATCACTTAGCCCACATTTGATCACAAACGCTGAGGCTTTTCATCGAAGTCTGTAAAGTTGAATATTTTGGCCCCACGTTTGCCGTCGTCTTCTCTGCAGGACGAGATGCGTAGCTGCGGCATCGGCAGTTTCGAGCAGTACACGGGCGACGACTGCTGGGTGAACCTGAGCTACACCATGGTGGCCTTCACCAAGCAGATGATGAACTTCCTGGATGAAGGCCTGAAACTCTACTTCCCCGAGCTGCACATGGTGCTGCTGGAGAGCCTGAGGGAGATCATCCTGGTGGCCGTGCAGCACGTGGACTACAGCCTCCGCTGCGAGCAGGATCCCGAGAAGAAGGCCTTCATCGTGCAGAACGCCACCTTCCTCCACGACACGGTGCTGCCCGTGGTGGAGCGGAGGTTCGAGGAGGGCGTGGGTAAACCGGCCAAACAGCTGCAGGACCTGAGGAAAAGCAACAGGCCCATTCGAATCAACCCGGAGAGCACCACGTCTTTGGTCTGAGACTGAGGTGAACTTGTTCAGGACATTTGTACAGAAATAAAAAGGGTGAGAAACAAAGGTTAATAAAAAAAAAAACATATTCTCTTTGAGGATTTCAGAATAAAATGGCAAGATATTGGTTGTTTTGAGACTGTTGGTCTTTGCACCTGAATTTGTACCGACTTCCATTAAAGTACCTCTTCATTTGGGAAAAACTGATGAAAAAGTTTATTCATCAGGGCTGTAACTATTGATTACTTTCATAATCTGGTTGTTTGGGTCTAAAAAAACTTTTTCCCAAACCTCGAAATAATGATGAATAATGACAAATTGTTCAGTTTTAATGATTTCTTTGTTATACGGTGCAAAGAAAAACCAAACAAAAAGACATTTAAGAAACTGAAAATGTAGAAAACCTCATCAAAAAAAAAAAACACTCATCAAAACAAATGATTAATTTAATAATTGATTAATTGTTGCGATCCCAATCTGGTTGTTCCTTTTCTCATCATACTGCCAATGTTATGTGCAGTTTTTAACATGTGTGGCTCCGTTTTTAAATGGGATTTGGTATCACAGTTGAACTCGCACATGAGTGAGTGGTTGGAATGTTTGATCCAAAGTCTCTCATCTTGATTTTTCAGGCTGATAATGGATCGGTAATATAGTTTTTTTTTTTTTAGCTAAGTTAATTGAGGACTGATGAAAAGGGATGACTGAAATAAATAATGCACTGGTAAATGTTCACTGTTTTACTGTAACAGTCCAAAATTATAGGTTTGCGTTTGATTGTGACATAAAATGTAGTAAAATTCATCATTTCATCATCTATTAATACATCTGTGTTTTCTTCATTTGTGAACGATAAACTGCGTACAGGATGCTTTACATGTACAACCTTATTCTTTTTTGTTATAACACTTTTTTTTCCAATCAATATTCTATACATTAAACAGCTGCGAATAATTCATGGTAATGATAATAATGTAGCAGCTGTTTGCCAATATAGCAAAAGAAAGTACCATTAAAACACTGATAAATTATCCTATTTCCTAATAAACCTAACAATCTAAATACCTATGCAAACAAATATCTAGCTCCTACAATTACTGCTCATAATAATAACTAAAATTACAATAATATTAATAAAATATGCAGTATTTATTACTTACAGCCTTAACAAACTACATAGTAATTGAACCAAATGTGTTTGAATTCTCACAGAAACAACTAAAAACTCTGGTTATACTTAAAGACACAGTGTTTTCTTAACATCCTGGATTGGTCAAACAGTCTGCTGGTACATTAATGGCCACCAGGGGGAGCTCAACACAACCACAGAAGGGTTGCAGGAGATTGAGAAATAGATTTGTTGAATTTTCCCAGCCTCCAATTTCAGATTTATTTGTTAACAATGCAAATAATCATTTAGCTCCTAGAAAAGGCTGTTTTACCTGTTGAAAATCATATCGTGTGTCACAGAAATGACAGTAAAAACATCATCTCCAAGTGTTTTTTTTTGTACTGATGACCTTTGACATGTAACATAGTCTCAAACTTTCAAGGGATTTTCTTATATTTCAAAATAAAATAAAATATTGTTAATTTCCAGAGTCCCTTTTCATAAAAATGCAGATTGCTGGGTCTAGTTTTAAACTGTACTATTTCCTGGAAAACATCCTCAAAGTCAGAGTTTATATTTATTTATATTCTTATTAATGAACTGTGGCTGGAAAAATCAGTGCATTTAGCAACAAAGACGCGAAACAAATTTAAATTCAGTCAAACGGCAAACACGTCCTCCACTTGTCCCTGAGGTAAAATCCAATTTAAACATCTCTATCATTTTATTTTGTAACAAAGGCTTCTGCATGTGTGTGTGTGTGTGTTTATTGTTAGAGCGCGTTGTCAGTGCGACACATGCGATTGTTCAGCGTGTTATAATCACAGCTGTGATCGAGGGCTTTGGGGAAAAGCCTCGGGTGAAGTGATCAGCTTATCCTCGGAGAGTCACCGAGCTGCAGGGAGCGGATTATTCCACAGGAGAATAGAGTAAATATTATTTTAAAAAAAAGGAACACTGAATGTCAGTTTTAGTTCTGTGTGCTTTGTCTCGGCTCTTTTGTCTGATTTCAGACTGTGACGTTTCCTCTGCAAACACAGATTACAGTGATTTAGATCACATTTTTGCAGCCTTTTTTTTTTTCTTGCTTTAAATTGACACGGTTTTACATGTTAATGTGAGGAAATTCATAAAACCAGTCAGAAGTAAAATATGTGAAAAGAATTTATTTCAAAAGGTCTTGTCTCTTTCACTCATCTCACCTTTCTTTTCTGATCTCACTTATCTTTTCCTTTTTGATCTCATCTGTCTTATTTCATAAATCACCCTCGCTTTTCTCCTCTCATATGAATAAAATAAGGTAAGATAAATGACAGGGGATAAGTGAAATAAGACAAGATAAGTGATTTATGACAAATGAGATAAAAAGTCATATGAATAAAATGAGGTAAGATAAATAACTGTGTTTTTTATCTTACCTTACCTAGTGTAAGTGTAAGTGTAAGTGTAAAAGGACTAATAAATGAAAAGCTCTTCCCAGTGGGACAGATAAATGCTGCACCCTGAGGGGGTTTCATCATGGCTGCTGTCCGGTCAATTAAAGGCTCCGCTAACACACACACACACACACACACACACACGACTAATGTCAAACAGCACAAAGGTCATACGATCAAAGTGACCTCACTTGTTCTCTGTTGTTGTTTTTTTTTAAAGGTTTAACTTTTTTTTACATATTTTAATTGCCGTAATAAATATGTCGGACATGTCTGATCATTACACTTAACAACATGATGCACGGTCAATGCCTTTGTGTTTCCTCCACATTAATATGTGTGTATATGTATATATATATATACATATATATATATATATATATATATATGCAGTGTGTATGTATGTATGTATGTATACATGTACAGTGTATATAGTATACGTTCTACAGTATTTTATTGTTTTGTCTATTGTTATATTTTCAATATTTTATTTATCTCTGATCTACAGAACTTTGTTTCAGCTGTTGTTTTTAAAGTGCTTTATAAGTAGAGTTGGATTATCTTATCTTATCTTATCTTATCTTATCTTATCTTATCTTATCTTATCTTATCTCATCTTCATTCAGATGATGACAAACTGTCAGAACTGTGTTGAATTCCAGAGCCTTCAAATTAAATTTTTTTACATATTTTAATTGCCGTAATAAATATGTCGGACATGTCTGATCATTACACTTAACAACATGATGCACGGTCAATGCCTTTGTGTTTCCTCCACATTAATATGTGTGTATATGTATATATATATATACATATATATATATATATATATATATATATGCAGTGTGTATGTATGTATGTATGTATACATGTACAGTGTATATAGTATACGTTCTACAGTATTTTATTGTTTTGTCTATTGTTATATTTTCAATATTTTATTTATCTCTGATGTACAGAACTTTGTTTCAGCTGTTGTTTTTAAAGTGCTTTATAAGTAGAGTTGGATTATCTTATCTTATCTTACCTCATCTTCATTCAGATGATGACAAACTGTCAGAACTGTGTTGAATTCCAGAGCCTTCAAATTAAACATCATTTACCCAACTCCCCCCCCTCCCCCCCCTCCTCCCCCCTTTTCCTCCTGCGCATGCGCGCCGCAGCGCAGGGAGCTGTCCGCGTCAGTCGGTGCTGAAGTCTCCTCACAGAAGCATCGCCACCATCGTCCTCTTCTTCCTCCGCAGCCATGGAGGAAGAGTTAAAATGTCCCGTGTGCGGTTCTCTGTTCAAGGACCCGATCCTGCTGCCCTGCTCCCACAACGTGTGCCTGGCCTGCGCCCGGAACATCACCGTGCAGACGCCGGACGGCGACACCCCGGTGCAGAGCCGCGCGTCGGGCGGCAGCTCGGATTACGACTACCTGGACATGGACAAGATGAGCCTGTACAGTGAGACGGACAGCGGCTACGGCTCCTACACGCCGACGTGCCAGCTCAAGTCCCCCAACGGGGTTCGGGTGTTTCCGCCAGCCGTCGCGCACCGACACTGCTCGCTCACCTGCCCGCTGTGTCACCGGAGCGTCTCCCTGGACGAGCGGGGGCTCCGGGGTTTCCCTCGGAACCGGCTGCTGGAGGCCATCGTGGCGCGGTACCAGCAGAACCGCGCCGCCTCCGCGTCCTCTTCCTCCTCCTCAGCCTCCTCCTCAGCGGTGAAGTGCCAGCTGTGTGACCGCAACCCGGTGGACGCGGCGGTGATGTGCGAGCAGTGCGACGTCTACTACTGCAACGCCTGCCAGCAGCGGTGCCACCCGTCCCGCGGTCCGCTCGCCAAGCACCGGCTGGTGCCGCCGCCGAGCCAGGTGGCGGCAGGTGGAGGAGGAGCGGCGGGCGGAGCGGGAGGAACCGGGCATCAGCAGCAGCAGCCGCCCGCCACGGCGCGGAAACCGGCGACCTGCGTGGACCACGAAGCGGAGAACTTCAGCATGTACTGCTGCAGCTGCAGAGCCCCGGTGTGTATGAAGTGTCTGGAGGAGGGAAAACACGCCAAACATGACGTCACACCTCTGGCAGTGATGTGGAAACAACACAAGGTGAGAATCAAAGACGCCTTTGAATAGATATTAATCATCTAATAAATCCTAACGAGGACATATGTCTTCCGTTTACACACACACGCGTTCTCATGCAGCATACTTACTGAGGACACTCAGAGACACAATATATTCCCTTACCCCTCACCCTTAAATCTTAAACCTAACCTTTAACCCTAAAAACCAGGTCTTAACCCCCAAAAGACATTTAAAGTTGTGAATGTCCTCATGTATTTTTCGGTCCTCCCGAAGACACACACACATTACATTATGGGGACTTGACTTTTGTCCCCATAAGGAAGACAAGTCCCCATAATCTGACTCTAAACAGATTTAGGTCCCCACAACATGACATGAGCGACACCTGGAAAACACACTCACACACACATGTTTGCACAGATATCCTTTTAGGGACATTTAAAGATGTGAATGTCCTCATTCCCTATGCTTTGTATACGTTTATTTTTTGGTCCTCCTGAAGACACATATACAAAAACACAAACACATTACAATATGGGGACATGTCTCCATAATCTGAGTCTATAAACAGATTTAGGTCCCCGCAACATGACATAACACCTGGAACACACACGCACACAAGTTTGTACAGATATCCTTTTAAAGACTCTGCATTGATTCCCATTGATTTGGACAACATAATCAAACCCTTATCTCTAACCTTAGCCCAACAACTTCCTCAGAAATTAGATTCTGCCTCATGAGGACCAGGTTTTGGTCTCCATCAGCACTACTGGTCCCGACAAAATCAGTGTTTCTGCTAGAAAAGGTCCTGAAGAGGTAACAAATGCAAGAACACCCACATACCCATAGACCTTTATTCCAACTTTAAAAAGGGAAAGTTCTATATTTTTGCTTTATGAAAGACATCGAGACTCGCTCTCACAAATTCATTCACGTCAGATCATTTTTTCCTACAATTTGCACCTTTAACACAAGGAACATTTAAAATATTCCAATCTACACATTAAAATTATCTCTACTGAATCATATCATTGGCTATAGTTTCTCATATACACTAAATACGCTAAAGGTTTGCTGATAATTGCAATTTGCAACTTCACCCACAGACGCCACTAAAATCCTACATATAAAAGCCAAAATCCTGACAACCAAACCTCAACAAACATTTGAACTTGTGAGGATGAGTCAAAAAAATATGCAAAACCACAAAAATCCACTCCAACAGTCTTACACGGGTGAGGTCATCACAGTTTACATTATCAACAGCCTGTTTTTGGTTGTTATAGTCGTATAAATCAATTAACATCCGTCACTTGATGAGTTTTCACACCAGATGCGGCAGAATCTCCATATTTCCTGCCTCGGCCTGCTTGTGAGTGGACATAAATGTTTCACAGTCAGTGCTGCCTCTGGTGGATTTGAAAGTGGAGCAACGCTGAGGTCAAACCATTCATCACAGAGAAGGGGAAACACCACATAGTTTTGTATCATATGTGAGGAAAATTAGTCAAAAATGAAGGAAAAACCCATGTGATTAGAATTTATGCAGAAGAATATAAAAAGTCCCCCACCTCCGTGTGTGTGTGTGTGCGTTTGTCAGTGTTTGTGTGGATAAAATATGAGTCATGACTTGAGTAGGTCACTGTGCTGCAGCCGTTTCATGTTTTACTGGCCCACATATGAAGAGGAGGTCAGTGTTGTTCCTCAGGCAGGAGCAGGACACACTGAAGTGTAGAGCGAGTATAATGGCAACACATTGTACCCTCAATAAAATCTATGTTTTTTTTTCAAGTTTGAAGAAATATGACTTTAAAAAAAATACCCATCTGTAACTATGATTTATTTATTTTCAGGTAAAACGTACCTTATTCCATTCCCTGACACTTTATTTTTCCCTTTCCATGCCATTTTAGTGTGAATATTGTATTGTTTACACCATTATGTCTATTTAACATGAGTATATTATTATTCTGTTACTTTAATTTAAGTAAAAGTGTTATAGTATTTTCCTCCCATAACCCCGAATGACCAAATTAAGAGCTGTACCTGCCATGATTTGTAGATTAAAATCAGATAATTGTGTTTAATTGTGGTTAGTGTTCCTTTAATTGTAGTTTTGTATTGTATATATCTAAATTTCCTAAATTTTAATACATGCAACACATTTACATTTATGTACAATTGACATGAAATCCAGACTGTGATTAAAATTGGACTCTTGTTTGTGAATGCAGCTTTCTTGATTTGACACAGTATAATGTATATTCTTGAATAACAACAATAATAATGTATTCAACAGGAACTAAATTAGGGCTTAAACACTGTTTTACCCTCCATGTTGATTCCTCCTTAATGTTTCCCCCCAGCCTGCCAAAAATATCACCCTCCTGTTTAATTAAAAGGATGATTAAAGTGATTTTCATGATTTAATTCATTTTTAATGACACTTTCATTAATTTCAAAGATAAATGGGCTGGCATCGGGGTCAATTTTAGTTCACGCTTTTCACTGTGACCTGATTTGGTGTGAAAATTGGAAGGACAGCGCTTTTGTCTTTAAATTCTCTTCACGCCATTGGTAAATTAGGATGTAGCTGGTTTGTCAAATGTTCATTCTGAAGAAACCCCCAATTTTCATTGAACAAGGTTGATCCCTGTAATCTTTCTGAACAGTATTTTTACACTACATTACCTTTATTAACACATTGAAGTGGTCCTGGAGGCAAAATGAAAATGAATATGACTACTGAATATTAAACAGATTGCTTCCTATTTAATTAGGCCTTCATCATCATCATCATCATCATCTTTTTTACACCTTGAATCCATAATAGGGATGAGTATTTTTAATTATTCGCTCGATTCCGAAAAGTCAATCGGTTACTGTAACTATCTGAAATATTTTGAAAAAACAAAATTTAATTTGTGATGCATCTATCACCACAAGGTGGCAGCAGCAAGTATTGAGTTAGTGGACTTTACGTGCGTTTGCGGAAGTGATGCAATTTACGAGGTTTCTTGAATGCATCTCGTAGCGGCTCCTCTGAGCTCAACACGCTGGGAACCCTGCATTACTTTCACTCGCTCTCATTCACTAGAGTTTCACACACGCCAGGGAATATTTAACATTTTTGCTATAAATTACCATCCTTATTTTATAGATGTAAATCGAGAGCCAAATTGTTTGTATTCCTCTAAGTGGGTCATTGGGATTATAATCTATGACTGTTTCTCTTGGTTTCTGTGGGACTGGAAGCTGTGGCGTTTTTGAAGTCACCCAGTGAAGTGAGGTCAGCGCTGCAGAGCTGGATTTTATTTCTGTTTCAGTGGTGCGATCCAGTTGTGGTCGGAAGTCAGATTATTCGAGTTCTTAGTCGGCATTTTCAACTGGAGCGCCCCCTCGAGTGGGATTCCCAACTCCGAAAGTCCGAGCAACCTCACAAACTCACACACAGATTTACAAGATGGCTGCCACTTAAAGTGAAAACACTCTACTTTGACTACTTTTAGTGTTAATTGGGCTTTTGTCCTATTTGTTTCACAGTAAGTCAGTCGTTCACATGGTACAGTTTTTATCCGTGGACGTCTTGCTACGCTGTTTGCGTGTGCAAAATTGCATTAGAGCTGTTGTTACTGAGCGGTATTGCTAACGATGGCTAACAGTGGTTAGCTTGAGATATGTTTGCATTTTTAAGATTTGTCAACTGGAACGCAGTCAACTCACACGTGATGTCACTCGATCCGAATGTAGACCCAAAGTATATCCTGGTTCTGGTCCCAGGCCGTGGTGACCCCAGACATTGGGAGCAGTTACAGGGAATAAGTGAACATTTAAAAGTAAAGTGTAACTGATATTATTAGCGATTTCTGTGCTCACACACCCTGAAACCGAGGACTTTGACCTCACAAAATGGCTGCCATGAAGAAGTCAAGGTCACCATGATACGTGTAGCCCTGTACTGTAGACAAGCATGAAAACAATGCTAAAATATTAATATTTTATATGTATTTACTGGCATGATACTGCACAGTGGTGTTGCATTGTCAGTATCTACAGGATCAAAACCACAACATGGAGGCTGTGGATGAACTTTCACTGAGGGGAGGAAGAGGAAGACCCACTGATCCAGTTTCCTACTGCACAATCAGTCAAGCAGAAAACACATGGTCTATTTAAAGCACATACACACACACTGGTGTTCACACATGCATAATGCAGTGACAGATAGCAAATCCTTGTGAGAAAATAACCTGAATTACTTTAAGATGGAAGACAAAAATGTATCTGTCAATATAAGCAAAGCTAATCTATGATAAAATAAGGTCAGATTAGTTAAGATAAGAATATCTTTCTCAAACTTCCTCTATTGGGACTCACCTTTGGAACTATTGTACTCCAAATCACAATATAAATCATGACACAAGTTAATTTAAAGTTAATGTTTAAAGGAAATGTATCATGTTGATGCTAGATAATGCATATTTAGGGCCCAAACATGAAAGCCAGGGGCCAAAATGGCTCCTGGAACTAAGTGCAAGGAACCCATTGTTTAACTACAGATTATTATTATTATATCCATGACTTTGTGGTCATTTTTGGTGGGTTTAGCAAGCACAAAAACTCTGGAAACCCTCTGGAAAATGTGATATTTGTATAGTGCGTGGGCCCATGCATTGTCCCCGGGTTCTATAGCGCCGCTAAGTGAAATGCGGATGGAGCAAGCCAAAACTAAGTTGCACCAAATTTCACAAAAGCTGGTGGGAACATGTTACAGGCCAAGACGGACAAAAAAGTCCATCGGGACCATGACCTGAACTCATCAGGAGCTCGGCCATTTTAAATTTGGCCTCCATCTTGTTATATTATGTTATTTAAAACGTATACACATAAATCTTAACACAAGGTTAGCAAAATGTTGCAAATTTTTTTTGTTTGGGGACCTTAAAAGAAATGTCCCACCATGACCCATCTGTGGGTCCCAGATTGTATTTCTACAAATATTAGTTAGTTTGATAAAATCACATATTTTCTGCTGTTCCTCTCGATATTTCTGACCTACCCGGTTGCTGCTTTTTTTTTAGATATTTCAGCTCTGTTTTTTTGTTTACTTCCTTTTCTGTTCCTGTCTATGACCTCCAAAATCAGTCCATAAGTGAAGAATCTTAAAATGTAACTTTGATGTTTTTAGCTGTGCTGAAGACTCGTCCTTCTGTTGTCTGATTATGTTCTTGATATGTTCCACTGGGATTTGTTCTGGAGTCTCCAAACATTTTGTTGTTGTTGTTGTTGCCAAAAATCCTGCTTTTGCATTTGTCCACTTAACTGTACTTTTGCTTCCAGTCCCCTGCTTATGTTTCTGCTTGTGATTTAATGTGAGGCATAAATCCATGTGTTTAAAAGCAGTAATACCTCTCCTAGAGATAGTTTGTTTGTTGGACTTTTTTCTGTGAAGTTGGAACATTATCTTCTCTTTGTTTTAGCAGGAAAAACAATTCAGTTTGAGTCACTTAAATGCAGATTATAGTGTCATTGGACTTCAGTTGCTCTGTATTTTATTTTATTTTTTTAAGTTTTCTGGCTGTTTCAATGTGGTAAATCACCAATTCATTGCATACATGCAGGTGTTTTTAACAAGTTCAACCAAATAGTGATTCATTTGGTTTTGAGGCACAGACAGAGGTAAATGCTGAATGAATCGAGGAAAATAAACCCCCCTGCAGTTTTTGTCTCTTCTCTTCTCTCTCTTTGATCACAGTTAATTCATGTCCTGGAGGTTGGCATCCAAACCACTGCCCGCTGTTTACTGGCCGCTTATTTAATTCTTAGGATGTTTTTCAAACTCAGCTCTTGCTGTGACTGTTTACACAAAGCTGTGGTCATTGCTTAAGGCGGTGCTAAAGCTCTCAAGTGCAGGACCCAGACTCGCGCGGCTCAGTGTTGCACTCAAACTCCAGCAATAAACTACATTTAAACTTGAAAGTTGACACACTGTAATGAATATGTCATATATAACATTCAATGACCTATTAAAGAAACATTTCGCACACAATGTTGAAAGGAACTGCAGGTCTCAATCTCATGCCTCAAAATGTGTTTGCACAACATACAATGCAGTATGTTGAACTTTCATTATGTTGCCACTGAAGAAAACCACATTGTGTTGTTATTAATATTTTAATATCACGCAGCCGCTGTAGCAGTGCACTGAATCAAATTATGTCGCCTGTGAACCTTTGTAGAGAGCAACCAACGTGACAAGTCCCGGGGTTAATAAACGTTAATGCAGATTGAGTTTAGAAAAGAAAGAATGTAGAATGTATTAAGTAAGACACGAAAAGTAGACAGAACATGGTGTGCAGGATACAAAAATACACGTTTATGCCTCCTACAGAACATATTTGTGTGTTAAAATTTAAAGTGAAAACGATAATGATCGCGTGGCGCAGACGAACAGATGGTCAGTGGGCGTGTGGGCTTACATTCAGACTGCGCGTGATGTAGATTAATTCTGGTGTGTAGTAGCACATGAAGGAGGAAACTCAAACTATTATTTATCATGAGCGGAAACACTATGTTCCTCCTCTGCAGCATCTGCTGTGCTGCGCGTCACATGACATGCGACAGGTCTGAAGCTGATGAATCTGGTGGATGCTTGTTATGTGATAACTGCTCGTCTGCTATTTAGGATCCTTTTTTTATTTCACCGCGTTGCTCCTGGCCCTTTTTGAAACACATGATAGTGAAGGTTTTAGTGGCAGATGTCAGGATTTGAGTGCAATATGAGGAAAAAAGAAATAAAACATTTAATTATTCCCCTTTGGGCATTTACACTACACGCGTCACAGTTTAAAATATGAAGAATCGAAGTGTTTCAATCTCGTGTTAGTTCATTCAATATTGACAGCAAACACTTAGTCTCTTTTCTGTTGTGACACACGTTTTGACAAGTGCGTTTCTCTTTGTTGCTGTGATCACTGATGCAGTCTATTTCTGTTCATGAAGACTTTATGTGGATTGAAAACAGTCACTCTCAATTGATTTATTGACCATTATTGTCCAGATTTTTACCAAACCACTTGCCCGCGCTTAGTAAACTCCCCTCTGGAAAGGGTTATCAGAACAAGTACGGCGGATACAACTCAAGTCCTTTTTCCCCACGTTTATTACACACACATGTTAAATTGGACTTTCAGTCAGGTTGTAAACCTGTAATACAAACACAAAACACAAAGCCTAGGTTTAACTAATGATATTATTCATGTGATATTGAATTTCCAACGGTACTAGCTTTTGCTCACTCACCAACGAGGCGTATCCCGATGATTATTCTAGCAACATGTCTATAGGATGAGCCGCAGGTGCTTCTTGAAGAACCGTGCGTTCCCCTTAAACATATACTGGAGGTTGCTTTGCTTGATAGAGTTAGATGAAAGATATGAAAGCCGACACGGCAATCAACTGCCGGAAAGTTCTACAATTATTAAAATGTTTTTTGGGCTGCATTTGTTTTGTCCGACATTGAGCGAAATGACTCAAAAAGCAAAAGGAGAGATTTCGATGAAACATTCTGGATTATGATTCAAAGAAGAAATTATTAGATTAACCTTGCAAGATATGGGAGCGTAAGTTTTTTTTTTTTTTCTCTAGTTAAGGACAAGTTCAGTATTTTAACATTAAAGCTGCAACATTTTGTCCTTCATTTTATTAGTTGACTGACAAAAATAAATAAATAAATAAATAAATAAATAAATCATGGATGTATTTGACAACGAATTCAGTCAATATTTGATCAGTAATATTTGCTCATTCCACTTTCTGCATGTGTTTTTCTTCAAAGTGAAACTGCCACAAAAGAAACAAACAACGTATGGTGATGATGATGATGATGACGGCTGTACTCAGTCTCAAGGTTTCTTTCTTTTTTTGAAGACAGACAAAAGACATTCCAAAAATGAAAAATAGATGTGTGGTTAATGCGAGCTAAACAGACGTCACCGTATTTCTGCTAAATGCTGGCAGCTTAAGGCTAGCTAGCAGCTATTAGCCTAATGGTGAATTCAATTTACATTGGAATTTGGAAGAGACGGGAGATCGGGTTAAATGACACGGACATGTGCGTGGATAAAAATTGAACATTACTATGTGTATGACTGATTTACAAAGGAACAAATACGACAGATTGTAATTAACTCTAAAAAATAGCAGTGTTTGCACAGCGGCCATTTTGCACTTTCCTAGTCAGAAGTTCCGACTACGAATGGAACGCACCCATGACACCACTGATTTGTTGGGGGTGAACTGCATTATGGGTATTGTAGTGACCAGATTTCCTTGTCTATATCACACAGATATTTATGTATATTTTCACACAGATATTTATGTATGTATATTCACTTTTTTTGAAAAAAAAATTTGCTTGTACGAAGAGAGCAAAGTGAAACCGGAGTCAAATCGGAGTCGATTCAGATTTTGGCTAACAGGAATAAAAAAAAAAAAAACACCACTTAGGTACTTTCTTTTTACCCCAGTTTGTCAGTTCTTTTCTTGCAGCGTTACGAGAACACACCAGCACAAATACAAACACACCCAACACGACATGGAGTGACTCAAGCCTGTGCTGCTGCACTGCTACTGTGCAGCACAGCAGGATCCTATTGAGACAAAAAGAAGCTCAGGCTGTGCGTGTGTATGTGACTCTACACAAACATAATATAGCACTCAAATATATATGACCATTGTAACCACACAAATGCAAGTGGCCGCTCATTCAGCAGGATGCCCGGTACATGTGAAAATGCCATCATCCACACACATCGGCCAGCTTCAGGAACATTTTCTGTCACAGAGCAGCAGCAGCAGCAGCAGCAGCAGCAGCAGCAGCAAAGAAGCCTTAACAGCCCATGATAATCCCATAACAGATACATCACCCTCTACAAACATAATTTGCACTTGCTTTGTGACAATTACGCCCCAGGTGGTTTACTCCTCTTCTGCATTTATTAATGTGGAAGATGCCCTGATCAATTATTGATCGTGGGGGGGGGGGGAATGCATGCTTTTTACTTCTTTTGCTCTGCCGCTCTTTTGTTGCCGTGGCACTTTCTTTTCTCTCCTGTTTCCCCAGGACGTATTTTCCCCTCCGTGAGGAAAAGTCAGGCCGATTAAATGATGCTCACTTTCTCCTCGTGGAGCTCATTCCGGCTTTTCTGGCCGTAATCACTGATCCCTGATCTGGTTTGTATGAGACGACCGGGGAGGAATTTTCCTCCTGTGGGGATGAAAGTGTTGAGCAAACTGTGAAACATCTCATCATAGCAAAAAAAAAGGTCGCTTTAAAAGCAGCTTTGAGATTTTTTTTCCTCTGCTTTAATAATAAAGTGGTAAAACTTTGTGTCTCACTTATACAGTTTTGAAATATTTGATGGTCCATAAAAAGCCAGAGGCCACACTCAGCTCAAATGTTTATGAATATGGAACACGTGCAGGACATGAAATGGACGTCGCAAATCAATATGTAAACTCACAGTAGTGGAAATGAACACTTGCTTTTTTATGCATTTGCAGTAGACATGTTAGGGGACCGACCCTTACACCATAAATATTGATTTTGTTTTATACTTATGCTTACTTATGCTTATGCTTTTACAGCATTTTCAGTGGTGTTAAGGCTTTTTGCTCTCCAACCTGCAGGTCGACCTGTCGAGTTGTTCACCTGATTGAAATATCTCAACAGTGACTGGATTATTTACGTTGAAATTAGTTTGTAATACCTGCAAAATTAAATTTGTTGCAGGTGTAGGATTGCAAACTTTCCAGTAAATTCCAAGAAACCTGGAATTTTTAAATTATATTGAATTATATTTGGCTTACTCAGGTCCAGCCTGAGTAAGTACAAAATCATATATGGTGTCAAAAAGCCCTAAACCATGATAATAATTTTAACAAACAGGGTTAACTCAAACTCAATGGAGGCATTCATTCCATTAAGTCTGGGTTCTTCAGGTTCAAATGTACATCAAAACCTTAATTTTAAAGCTACATACTAATGTTAGCTTCAAATATTAGCTTAAGCATTAGCTTAATACAGTCATAAATTTATAGCGACATGCTAATAACTGACTTTCTTTCAAAGATTGCTTTATTGCTACACATTAGCTGTACATAGACACATGCTAGTGATCAACTAATGTGGCTAAAACTCACAGCCGTGTGCTAACAGTCACGTCACATACGTGTGCCACTTTGGCTTGAAACTTACTATACTGCAGTCATAAGATCATAGCCACAACGCTAATGTAGACTCGTTCAAATTACACCAGCAATCAGCAAACATTTTTACAGTACAGTCATAAATTCATAGCCACATGCTAATGTTAGCTTAATTTGTGTTTTGAACAAAGCAGTTTGACTCCAAAAAAACAAAAAAAAAAACGAAATTTATTTATGTTAAATTACAAGATAAAATGTCGGTGGTAAAATGTACAGGTTGGGATTGTGTCTCGTTGTCTACTTAGATTCACTTTATTTTGAAATAACACAGAAAATGTGCCACACCAGTAACCAGTGAAGCTTTTGTGCAGCAGTTGACTGTGATGTTTAATTCGAGGGTGATGCTGGTGGTGACAGGGTGAGGAGGGTGAGGAGGGTGAGGGAGGAAGGCTTTGACCTCCACCAGATGTGAAGCACCAATATCGCTGTGACACAGCTGGATGACCAGACACACTCTCTGAGAGAGACAGATGGTTTTGCTGTAGCTTTGCCGCATTACACTCTAACACTGTATAAAGCTACATCTTCATGCTGCGTGCGTCCACAAATCACTTTTAGCAGGGTTCTACGTTTAAAATTCGCATTCATTTGTCGAGATCTATTCGACCGAAACACGCTTTTAAGACCCGTGATGATTATTTAATTTCCCTCAAATCATAAAAATGCATATGCTCTATATTTCAGTGCAGTTTTACTATCGCGGGAAGCTTTCTTTTGCTATTTTTGTGCTATTTTTTTGTGCTATTTCATCACCCTCACTGCATTCACACAACCATAAAAGGAGGAAGAAACAAGGGCTGTATTTTCACACATGGACAGAGAGTGTGTTTGCATGATGAGGCACAGCCAGTGTGGCAGCATCACGAACTGGCTCGTGTGATTTAGGCAACGTGTGATTTAGACATGATTTTGCACCAGGAAAGGAAAGATTACTGATTTCAGGAGTACGCCTGTTTATTAATTTAATGGCAGTAAAGTTTAAGCAGGTGGAAGATTTTGGGTTGCAGGGTTAAAAAGACAATACAGAAAGGAGGATTCAAAAGGCTTATAAATATAAATGTAAATGAGAAGGAAATGAAATGGGAGGATGGAGGTAAAAGAGGGGGTTCGGCTCCTCCCACTGCTCCTCTCCGTGTCCCGTGGGTGTAATTTTGACAAGGTCAATGCTACCATCGGCCATTTCAGGGCGACAGCCAAACACATACGAGGCAGCTATTGTTCTTCTGTTGTCCACAGCAACACAAGGACCTCCGCCTCATTTATTCTCTGTCTGCTGTAACTAACACGGCGCTGATAAGAATTTTTTTGGTCTCCGATTCGTTTCGGAGCACGCCGGGAAACCACTGTGTACACTAGATGCTTATTTTTTTTTAACAAATATTTTCACTTAAATCAAGTTGTGCATTTTTATTGAAAACTGCACATCCTCACTTCCTACCACTGGAACTTTAACCTGAGGTCTTTCTAGCACTGACCTAAATTTAGATGAGGGTTTGGAGCCTGTTTGGATTACAAATGTTGTGATACGTGTGGTGGAAACGATCTTAAAAGGTCACGGAAACGTTCTGCTACAACATTCTGGCCTGGCACAAAGAATCCATGACCTGCTGCAGTTTTTAAATGTAGTTTTTTATTGACAGCAACAAATGTCTGACACAAACAGCTGAAGATAATGACTGTGTTCAGTTTAAAAAGGGATGTTTTAATGAATTATCTACACAAAGCAGTTAATATGATATTGCACTGTTAGCTGAAATGGAACATTTATGGTGGATGGAGTCAGCAAGTCGCCTTAAATCACAACTGATTGAACAAAAGTTAATAGAAAATGAAAAGAAAAATACTCCAGAATGGACTTTCCTCCACAAACCTTAAAAATAAACAGGATGGATGAATGTTATAGTGTTTTATTTGACTCGGGGTTAAAAATGTCTATGTCTGCAAATGAAGTCATTATAAGTTAAATAAAATTGTCGGTTTTAATAATATAGACATTTTTTCCCCCCTCATCATCTCCCGATTCTTCTTCTTTTCAGTATTTATCATCCAATCAAATCTGACTTTTTGTCTTTGCAGCTTACATTTGACTGAAAATTAGTTTCTCAGATTGGAAAAGATTTGATTTGTTTGATGACGGACTCCAGAAAAAAAACAAATCCTTATCATTTTGAGACATTTTATCATGGAAAAAGGCAGTCAAAATACAAAAATGACAAGCGGTACCAATTTTGAGTCGTACTGCAACTGCAGAATCTGTCAAAAATAGTCAGAATATGACTAGTTTTAGGACTTTAAGCATCTTCTGAATCCGTTTTCTCCTCCATGAATGTCCCTGGTCTCTCTGAACGTCTCTGACTGAATAAATGGTCGTCCGCTGCTCCTTGTAATAAGACAATGAGATGATAACACTTGTATGTGAGAGGTTTGAGCTGAGGCTGCTGACAGTGGGCGGAGCGAAAAATGACCCTCTCATTCAGACGAGCGGTAAAAGAGTACAAAGGTCAGACGATGAAAAGAAACAAAAGGAGAGCAGAAATTCGTTTTTCTGTGTCAGTTTCTGCATCAATGCCATTTCAGATTAACTTCCTCTCTTCTCTTCTGCCTTGTTATTTATTACATTTCTCGTTTCCCGCGTTTGTCTTTTGTTCCCTGGTTTGTCGCCCGCTGATGTGTCACACTTCCACACTGTTATATTCACTGAAGGGTGACACAACATGACGTCAGCCTAATTTAGACCAGGGTTCTCTGAAGGCAGTTGAGAGAATTCACTCTTTGTTTTTTTCATTTAAAACTTCCAAATCATGATTCTTTCATTTTTATTTTATTCTTGTTTTGAGGACAAATGGCGAGCAGGGCCTTATTTGAATTTAGACATGTTGCATGTTGTCCAGAATAAGTTAGACTGAATTAAAACAACATAAAAAAATCAAAACAAAACAACATTATTAAGATGCTCTTTAATAATTACGGGATTGCACGATGGGCTCGTGAGAAAGCAATGTGAACATTTTGAGGTCAATGCAATGTTGCATTTTTATGCTGATTTGTGGTCTGCAACTGTTTTATATTCTGGTTCTGCTTGTGTTGCGCCTCTAACATTGTTTTTGTTCACCCTTTTTTGGTGTGGCCTCCCTCGAAAAAGAAACCACTTTAAAGAATTTTGATGGAAACCCAGCTGTCCGAAAACACAAAGACACTGCAGATATGAGGAGGACGGCGAGAGACTGAGACTGAGGCTGACTGTCGGCAGCTTATATAGATGCAGTCAGACGCAGGTGAAGTCACTTTTCCTGACGACCCAACTCGTCCCATCAGGTTCCAGGTGGGAGGAACCACCGCAAAGGGTCGTCACACGACCACAGACTGTAAACCTGAAATTGTGCTAAATTACATAGAAAACTTTTAGAAGCCAAAAGGTCGCGTTGTGTAAAAATACCCCAGTAATCCTCATTAATCCCACCTCCACTGTAAATATACTTAAACACAAAACACCTTGTGCCTTAGATGTAATATAGTCGACACTCTGAATTTTGTAGTTTTGATTTTCTATAAACTTATATTTTTTCATGTGTGCTGTGTTGTGTGTTTTGATCATCTGTATCTACTGGACATTTAGCAGAACTGACAGAATAGACTTTTTGAATATTTCCTAATTCCCGACAATGGGTGTTCTGAACTGAGGCTTGTCTGAACAGATTATTATTGTGGTATGAAGGATTTACTGATTCCAATGTTTTTGAATACAGCGAAATAATCTGTTGAATCATATTTACGAATCAAAATGGGGAGGAAATGAGCATAATCCAGTAATTAAGGAGAGTCAACTGAGAAGAGATCTGTTCATAGTGACATTTACATTCTGCCAGCAATTTTACATTAAACTGACACCTTTCATTGTAGTTTTGCCGTCTATACTAAATGTGGACGCATGAAAAACACAATTATTATGTTTTTAAAACTATCATTAGCAGCCGCAATAGTTACTTCAGGCGACTCCGATAAAACAAAATCACCTGACATTTTCTGTCGTCGACGTACAGTCAGTGTGGTTCCTGTCTTTGGAACCACACTGACTGGACTGTCTAGTTTATTATTTATTTTTATTTTCTACGCACTGTGGTCAAAAATCCCTCAGCTCCACTCTGATCACATACCCCGGTTTATACAGTAGAACAGCATTTTTGATTTTCCTCCAAGCACCACCAGAGAAAACCCGTACCAGAGTTTGAGAACCATGGACGTAGAGGATGCAACAGCAATGTGTGTCAAGTATAGAGCTCCGGCCCTAATGCCCTAAGTACCAGCAGAGGAAGCTGGTACCACAGTTTGAGAACCATGGGTGTAGTCTGTGCCTTCTCGCGATCGGGATGATCTGGTGTCGTCTAATCAAAACCTTGGAGAGCCGCGACCCCGGAACCAAAGGAGACGACCTCCTGTTTGTGGTCGTTTCACCCTCAGCACGAGGGACACGATGTGTCTTCACTCGCTCTGAAGAAGAAGTCGTGGTTAAAGCAAAATCAATGGGGTAAATGAAGCGGCAGGGGAAAAAACCAGATGGGTGGATGTGATTCAGAAGTTCTATAGATGAAGAACCACAGAAGGAGGAGACGAGCCGAGGACGGGCCGGGGCGGCACACGGATGTGCGACACATCCGTCATCCCCTTGTTAGGACAGCTTGCTGGGCCAGATGGCCTCTTGGTGAGGAGCAGTGAGACGATCCACAGAAGGGTTGGTTTGATTTGTGAACCATGACCTTCACATGTCCCTCCCTGCTGACTCTGGTCAGCACGTGTGGACGGCGCGCGTGCGCGTGCGCGGTGATGGTGGAGATGGGGAAAGGAGATGACATGGAAATTGGACTTTTCTCAAACCACAGGACTGGGAAAAGCAAGAATTCATCAGTGGCGTATACAACACTGAAGGCTTGTGGATCATAATTTACTCTGCGTCGTGCACAATTTAATCTAATTGTGAATTTTTAAGTCAATCCTTAATTCATTTTTTTATTGTTTTAAAACAAAATGGAGCATTTACCACACAGGATTCAATGAAAATATTAACCTATACTGTAATACGGGTTATTAATTGTTTCCAAAATGCAAAAATATTATGTTAACTGCACTGTTTCATATTTTCGAACATTTTTGTACCTTGAAATATTCACAAAAAAGTGTAGTTTTACTTCAACTGTATTGCTTCCTTCTAAAGAATCACATTAAATTATGAACATAAAGTGTATAATAACAACTTATAATAATAATAATTTAAGTGACATTACAAAGCAAATCTTTACCGTGTAGGAATTATTTCTGTATATTTAAGCCACAAAATGGGAAAAATCTATGTAGCGAATGATGTCATCTCCTCTCAGGTTTGAGAAAACCTCCTTTAAAAACCTCTAAAAGTGGAATAAAAGAAGGAAACTTCAGACAGAGTGACAGTGATCTTGCCACAAGGAGACAAACATCCAGTAATAGATGATTAAAAATAAACTTGAGACGCTTTTCCTGAGTCTGAGTCTGCGTTGATGCCTTCAAACGTCACGTGTGTTGTGTGACTCTGAAAACCGAGCATTGATGTGATATGGAAAAAAAAAATGAATCTGACCTTTGACCTGTGCAACTGCAGCGGTTATTTATGATTTCTAGAAAACAAAATGAGGAAACGTCGTCTCTCTCCCCCTCGTGTGTGTGTGTGTGTGTGTGTGTTTTTAGAAGACCATTATCCAGAAGCAGGTGGGGAATGTGTGCGTGTGCGTGCGTGTGTGCGTGTGTGTGTGCGTGTGTGTGTGTGTGCGTGTGTGTGTGTGCGTGTGTGTGTGTGCGTGCGTGCGTGTGTGTGTGTGCGTGTGTGTGCGTGTGTGTGCGTGTGTGTGTGTGTGTGTGTGCGTGTGTGTGTGTGCGTGTGTGTGGCAACAGCAGAACAGATTCATCACAGCTTGGCATATGTGTGTGTAACAGTGTGTGTTTCCTTTGTCCTGTCTTTTCTTGTTTATCACACACACACACACACTGGTTTCCATGACTTCAGAGGACATTCCATTGACTTCCAATTATTTCCTGGAGACTTATTCTAACCTTAGCCATAATTACTTGTGCCCTGATCCTAACCTTAACCTAACTTTAAAACATGTCTTCACCTTAAAATGGAGTCATTTACATTTTGGGGACTTGATTTGATAATGTGACTGTTGAAACAGATTTAGGTCCCCACAACATAAGGAATACCAGCTACACACCCAAACACACACACTGGTTTTACATTCTTTAGGATCCTCATAGACATAATACATTCCCTGGCCCCTTACCCTAACCTAAACCATCACAACTAAATGCCAAGCCCTAACCCTAAAAACCATGAGAAATCCCTTTAACATCACAGGGACCAGGCAAAATGTCCCCTCGAGTCAAAATGTCCCCGCGCAGATAGGTTTGTGTTGTTTTTCGGTCCCCAAAAGGACAGAAAAACATGTTCGCACACACACACACCACTTGTTTTTATTGTCACCGTTCAGACCAAAAACCGTATTTGTCTTTTGCTGAATCTGTGTTATTTACACACTCACACTCTGTACACTCCACAAATTCATTGATGGTGTCAGTGTTATCAATAAAATAATAATGGAAAAAAAATAAATACTGCAAGACACATTTAATCTGTTTGAAGAGATTAGATTAGATCTATATTTGTACATTAGTGCAGATGTACTGTTTAAGTAAACAAACAATATATTTTTGGCTCATTTGCCAATGAATATTATTTCCATTACTTCAACTAATATATTTAGTCAAATAATATCCCTTTTAGTGATTTAGCTCAGTCTGAGGCACACCTTGCAACAGTCTAAGGTAATAAATCTTAATACACCGCAGCTCTGGAAGCCCATTTTTTATTGTCATTGTTTATTTTTAATGGGTGTTAAAGGTTTAAAAATGTGGCGCAGTGTGTAAAAAAGCGGGACGGCAGGGTTAAACGTGTGAATTAACCCATGTTTAGAGTGCGAGCGCTGCACAGCTGTAACTGATGGTGATGTCTCGCGGCTGCAGGACTGAGATAAAGTACTGTCACAAACACATTAGCCCATCATATATTCGTGTATGGAAAACTTGAAAAAACATTGGATTTTATATCGAAATATTTAGATTTTATCCAGATCTTAAAACTCACCTCAGTGTGTTATTTCTCCTCCATGAGTTAAATTTAACTGGAATCACATGACAGTGGTGGACAGAAGATGCTGTTGACACATTTCATATTTCATATTAGATCTGCAGCGAATGCTGTCGTATGAAAATTACAAATTACATTTTGTGAACAATTTAGTGAGGATCAGAGATCTTAGAGCGTACTGACAAACTATTTGGCTTCTGCTTACAATAAATCCATTTAGTTTATTTTGAAGTGACTTGATGTGCTTTCCTTCGGGACGCCGCGGCGTCACAGTGACTAGCATTGTTGCCTCACAGCAAGAATGTCACCAGTTTGGATCCCGGTTCAACTGAGGGACTTTCTGTGTGCAGTTTGCACGTTCCCGCTGTGTGTGAACGGGTACTGAACATATCTACATGCCTGATGCAATGAGTTGCTGTCACGTGAGTGGGAAACAGGTGTACCTAATAAAGTGGTTTAAAGGGGGCAGACACAAGACTAAAACAACAATTGTGAAATGTTCAGGGTCAAAGATTGGCGAGGTCAGAAGTCAGCATGGTTTTTGTTGTGTCTAATCTAGATTGGATTCTAATCTAGCCCATACAGTTAATCCTGATTATTAAGACAATGCAGAGTGTTACAGCAAATGAAAGGAAGCAGTAGTTAATTTGCTTTTTGGCTGGGATATGAGGCGTAATCGGAGCATCGAGGAAGCTTCCCGTGTACTGTCGGGTTCAAAGATTACATAACTGTCGTCTTGGGAAAAGCCTTTGGCGTCTCACTGGATTTACTAAAGAGAAGTGATTCAGCAACAGACAATTCAATGTCCTTTATTCAGTGATGCGTTCGTTTTTGACTCTTGGTGTCTTCGCTGATGAGATTGTGTCCTGTAAATGCATTTTGAAGTTAGATTTCAGGCTTTCTGTCATAACCATGTCCCTGTACTGCAGTCTGCATCAAATATTTACGATCATTATTCCTCTTTTTTTGTTGCTGCCGCAGTGTCAGATCTCCCAGGCCCTGAACGGCGTCTCAGACAAAGCTAAAGACGCCAAGGAGTTTCTGGTTCAACTGAAGAACATGCTCCAGCAGATCCAGGTACAGTAACATCGCTAAACATGCATCAACTCAGCACGTCCAGGATTAGAGTGATTTTCAGGATTTGTGACAATTAGAATTAGTTTTTTTTGGCACGTTCGCCAAGTAGTGATAGTAATTTTTGGCCTCTCTATTCAACCCATCCTTTTTAAACACCAGTTGTGAACACACACAAAGCAGGCACAGAATTAATGGGGGATTGGGTACCTGTACCTAGTATTTGAACCGACAAACCTTATTCCAAGCCCAATTACCCTCCACTTGGCCATCTTTTATTAAGATTATGAATTTTATGGACTTATCTAAAACATTAACAACACATGCAAAACACGGATTTTGCCCAAGAGTGACAGAAGGAGATTCTTTTACAGTTACAGTTGCAGTTCAATGCAGAAAAGGCTTTAGCCCAAAATGTTAGTAATTAAATGACCAGTGTGTGTATTTATGTGTATAACTGCTTTAAAATAAGAATGAACCTTTTGTATAAACTTAAGGAAAAGGGCCTTGGTTTACGGAAGCCGTCGTCTTGTGCCGCAGCCAGAATGAACAAATAATAAAGACTTATTTGCTCATTACACATTTTGTTACAATAAATGGCTACAAGAATACAAATTGTTTGTTATTATGTGAAAGGAATAATCAGAAATCTACTGTCCTTCCCTCTGAGGAGACAAGGGAATCTAGTTGCTCAAGTTACCTGCAGGAGAGGTAGTGTTATTTTTATTATGTTTCTCCACATGAATCAGTCTGGAGTCCTGACTGGGTGCAGCAGGGATGTAAATCCACCAAAAACTACTGTGCATCAGCCAAACGTGTGCGTGTATTTGTGCGTGTGTTTCCCTGCGGACAGCATTACTGTGCAGCCGATCTCTATGACAGCATCTGCCGGTCTCGCTCACACACACTCACACACACACACACACACACATAGACTGGCTGCACAGTCATATTCTCTCCGCCATGAGCAGGCATTTAGAGTGCGATTGTAAAATGAAGAGGATTGCGCCCAGTGCGAGAAAGGAAGGCGAGGGCGGGTGAAGAGTAGAAGTGTTCAGCGCTCATCCTCTCAGATGAGAGTCGTCCCTCAGTGGAGGAAGCCTGATTAGAAACCGCTGCTGTCTAAGATCTCATCTCTTCGCTCTTCAATCTGCTGCACAAAACCCCGCGGAACACTGAGATTATCCCTCTGCTTTAAAACACACCACTTCATCTTGAGCTGATACTGTCGTTGTCATGTTTATACATCTTTCTTTCTTTCTTTGTTTTTTTTTTTAATTCTTCTGTGACCTTTTAATGTATGAACTTGAGTATTTTGCCTCATTTCGTCAACCTGCCCATAGGGACAACAAATGTAAATCGGCCATATATACATGTCAGTTTACATTAAAATATATATTATTATAATAATATAAATAAATGGTGTTTGAAACCATGTTTTTACCCACTGTGGTACAGTTTGGAACAGCCAACCCTGGTTTGGCTTGTGTTTAGGGCATCAACAATTATTTATTAATTGATTAGATAGATAGATAGATAGATAGATAGATAGATAGATAGATAGATAGATAGATTAGATAGATAGATAGATAGATAGATAGATAGATAGATAGATAGATAGATAGATAGATAGATAGATAGATAGATAGATAGATAGATAGATAGGGACACCACAAGGACATACATGTACAGGACACAAACATATATTTCTATTATTAAATGTATAAATACTAAGGTATAGCTCTATGGTATGTATATATACATATAAGCATAAATGTAGATAGATTACTATCTATCTACAAACTTTTTAAAAAATAAATAAAACAACCTTTCTGATTTTTTCAGCTTTTTAAGTGAACATTTTCTGGTTTCTTTGTTCCATATAACAAAAAATAATGATTAAAACTGAAACATTGCTTTGTAGACAAAACAAAGATATCAGAATAATGATTGAGAATATCGTTATTTCCAGCTTTGGGAAACAGCGACCAACATTTTTAAACATTTTTTGACATTTTATGGCCCAAACAAATACATGATTATTTGAAAAAACAACCGATGTACGAATCAGTTATGAAAATGATCGTCAGTTGCAGCTCTGCTTGTGTTATGTGCATGTTTCAGTCCTCAGTCAGTCTCATTATTCTAATGATTTTTGCAGTTGTTGCAAAAATAATGAGGAAAGTCTGTCATAAAAGATTAACATATCAAGAAAAAAACCCACACAGCAGTTCTGTGCTGTTAAAGGAAGATCTCACAGATTCTAAAGTCAAAATACAGTCATTAAATGAGAATTTAAAACGTGAATACACTTTCCTTCATCTCTGATGACATATCATGGTGATTTTATGACTTAATACAATACACGCCTTACATAATCTGGTGTCTGGTGCTGTTTTCAACTGTGTGTTACTTCAGGAGAGCGGTGTCGAGTTTGAGGCTTGCCTCGTAGCTCAGTGCGACTCCCTGATCGAAGCGCTGACCAGACAGAAAGCCAAACTGCTCACCAAGGTCACCAAGGAGAAGGAGTACAAACTCAAGGTGAGCCAGTGTGATTTTTGGTCCCCACTCTGCAACAAGTACAAGGACCAAAAATCGTATAAGCACCTACAAAGTGAGGACATTTTGACAAAGTGAGGACATTTTGGCCGGTCCTCACTTTTTTCACCCCTTAAAAGGGCTTTTTCAGGGTTAAGACCTGGTTTTAGGGTTAGGGTTAGAATTGGGTTTGGATTAGGATTAGAGTAAGGGTTAAGCATTTAGTTGTGATGGTTAAGGTGAGGGTAAGGGGCTAGAGAATGTATTATGTCTGTGAGGGTCCTCACTCTGCAACAAGTACAAGGACCAAAAATTGTATAAGCACCTACAAAGTGAGGACATTTTGACAAAGTGAGGACATTTTGACAAAGTGAGGACATTTTGGCCGCTCCTCACTTTTTTCACCCCTTAAAAGGGCTTTTTCAGGGTTAAGACCTGGTTTTAGGGTTAGGGTTAGGTTTAGCATCTAGTTGTGATGGTCAAGGTGAGGGTAAGGGGCTGGAGAATGTATGTGAGGGTCCTCACTTTGATAGAAGCACAAACGTGTGTGTGTGTGTATGTGTTTTCTTGTATTTGTTCCCTCTTTAGGTTATTTTTCTGGCAGAAACACTGGTCTTGGCAGGACCAGTAATCCTTGTTGAGACCAAAACCTGGTCCTAATGAGGCAGAACCTAATTTCTGTTAACTAGTTAATTGTAGAGCTAAGGTTAAGCATCAACTGGTTATGGTTAAGTTTACGTGTAAGGCTTTGTTTAGGCTGTGCATATTAATGGACAACAATACAGGTACACAAATATTTTTGAGAACCCAAAAAAAAAAAAAAGTGAGGACATTTTCTCTGGTTTTTACAACTTTAAAAGACTTTTTCGGGGTTAAGACTTAGTTTTAGAGTTAGAATTGGTTAAGGTAAAGGTTAGTGTAAAGGTTAGGGTTAGGCATTTGGTTGTGATGGTTAAGGTCACGGTAAAGGGCGGGGGCATGCATTATGTCTGTGAGTTTCCTCACTACGGCACTGAACAAGATCATGTGTGTGAATTGTCACACTCTCAGCCGAGATAAGGATCGTCAAATTGATTAGATGGAAGATAAACACTTCATCACCTCTTCTCATCACTTAATTAATGTAATCTTGTGTAGATTTTTTTGATTGTGTGATCTTAAATAGTAGTATTCATACACAAATATGTGTCTACATTAATATTATTATAATAAAGTATGTGTTCCATTTCTGAACATTTCCTGTTTTCCTTCCTTTTAATGCAGTTGTGGTTTTCTTAAATTATGAAAACATGATACAATTGGTATTGTTGTTATTATTATTTATTTAGTTCTTTAATATTTGACATAGAGGAAAATGTTTTATTGTATATGATCTCAATTCCTCTTTTTTTTAAAAGTATATTATCCTTAGTACATAGTACCTTAGTTTATATCTTAGTGTAGGCTGTGGCTCTCTTATTTTCTGTTCTTGGTTGGAGTAGGTGTAACAAAAGTGGTTTCTTCCTGGGGATCAATAAAGTGTATCAAGAATACACTGAATCTGTTATAAGAATTATCTTTGTGTCACAGAGTTTGGACCAAGAAAAAAGGCAATTTGTGTTTGAAACAATAAATAAGTAACAGTCATGTCACAAGTAAGCAGGAGTAAACATTATTGATTAATAACAGGTTAGGTTTTGGATGCTAAGGTCAGATTGACACTTCCTTCAAACGTCTTACAGGGAATTCAAAGCTTAGTTCATGTGCGTGATGAAACATTTGTTGAAAGTCCGCCTCGGATTTGTTTGTCCTGTTTAGCAGTGGCTAATTGTTTGGGTCTTCCTGTGTGAATTCACTGCCGAGGTCTCAGTGAATCACAGTGTGCACGCCGTCCCATTGACCGTCTGGGTGAGGGTGGGGGGGGGAGGGGAGGCTGTACGAGGGGGAGTGGGGGAGGGGGAGGCTGGGGATTTTTTTTTTTGGTCCGATGCCCCAAGGACAGCTGTTGTGATTATGTGCAGGCTGGGGATTGAGACGTGGACGACAAAGAGTCGGACGTCTGTCAACAAAGCTATGACAAGAGAAAAAGATAGATAGATAGATAGATAGATAGATAGATAGATAGATAGATAGATAGATAGATAGATAGATAGATAGATCGATAGATAGATAGATAGATAGATAGATAGTTGTTTTGATCCTCTTTCACCTGACTCTTCATGGTCCTCATCCTTCCGTTTAAAAAAGCAGCTGACAGGTGGATAATTATCTGTGATCTCATTAGCCGACCTCATAAATGAGGGAACTAATTGGACTCCATCTGATTAACGCACCCATTCATTATCTTCGCACACCGCCGTTCAACGCTGTAATTATTTACCTCAGATTCTCCAGCATCACAGAACGTCTCATCTTTTTAATTCTACTTCATAAAAAGTGTCTTGTCGTCGTTGTTGTTGTTGTTTTTTTGTTTTTTTTTGTCATGTCCACGTAACTATGTTTACATCACACAGCACAGACAGTGACATGTGATGTGTCGGTTGTAGCTGGTGATTTACAATCAATGTAAACGAAAAGGCTAATAATGTGGTGACACTTCGCTGCCTTTCAATTAATCTGGAAACAACTGGCGGTGACACGCGTCCAAATCTCATTTCCCCCTTTAGCCTGCAGACAACATGTGACATGTGACGTGTGTGTGTGTGTGTGTTTTGTATGCAAGAGAAAATTAGACACATAGAAATTTTTATGCTTAAGCCTGTTTTACTTTTCCTGCCTGTTTTTGTGTGTTTTTGGGAGGTTTTGGGGTTACACCAAAAGTTAGGTTTTGGGGTTACACCAAAAGTTAGGTTTTGGGGTTACACCAAAAGTTAGGTTTTGGTGTAACCCACTAGTGTATGTACTGAAAAGCAGTGTTTTTTTTTTTTTTTTTTTTTTTTTTTTTTTTTGAAATATTGTTTTTTTTTAGCATATCAGGTTTTTGCATTATTACTGAACAGGTTAGTTTTAAACATTTTGTCAATTAGCTGATGCACTTCACTACCAGGTTACATACTTTTTTTTTGGCTGTGCTCAATTTATAGTAAATGTTATGATGTTGAATCTTTTAATTTTTATTTTTTTTTACATTGCATGTGACCTCTAATGTAAAGCTTTTTTTTTTTTAAAGGGAAGACGTAACATTGGAGACAGGTTTGCACATTAACATGGACAATAGGAAAAAATGAAACTGAAAACAAAAGTCTGGTCAAACAATGAACAGCAAAAATGCATTTTATGGAATCAACACATATTATAGAATAATAATTGTCACATGTCTGTGCACATGACACTTAGAGAGTATTGGATTCTTTAAGTTGTAGTTACTTTTCTATTGGGAGTAACACGTTTTTAATTTAGTGTACATTGTTTTTGTTGTTTACTGTGTTGCTCAGGGTTTTTTTTTTCACACCAAATGCTTTCTCTTTTCAACTCATGTGTGTGTGTGTGTGTGTGTCAGGTGGTGCGTGACCAGATCACCCACTGCACCATGAAGCTGCGTCAGACCACAGGTATGATGGAGTTTTGTCTGGAAGTCCTCAAAGAGAACGACCCCAGTGGATTCCTCCAGGTACTGCATGTGTGCGTCACACTATACAAAATGTCTGGAATGGTTACTGGATAAAAAAAAGATGGTGTAATGTAAAGCAGCTCCTAAACACTGGGTCGTGACCCACAGATGGGTCGTCGGGGAATTTTTTTTGGGTCCCCAAACAAAAATTTGCAGAAATTTTCCAAACCTTTAGTCAAGATTTAAGTGTATATGTTCTAAATAACAAATTAAATCATAATTCATGTACCAATTCAAAATGGTAATAGGTGTTGCAAAAATGGCTGTAAATTAGCTGATCAAATTAGTTAATCAATCTGCCATCTTTTAAAAGTGTTTCTGCATATTGAAAATTTAAGAAAACTGGTGCAAAGTGTAACTGCCATTTCCAGACATATTTATTGGTTTTGCATTTACTGTGTTGCTCTTAACTGTGTTTGGCACCATAAAATAAATAAAACAAATTTAACGTATGATCATTTTAACATTTACAGCATGTTTTTTCTTCTGCTTCTGCTCCTGGTTATGAATGATTTCTGCTCTTGTCGAGCGTGAATGCAGGAGAAAGTAAAGAGGTGAAGAAGGGAAACTAGAGATCCAAGAGACTCCTGACACACACACACACCCTATTCTCTTTCCTCTGAATTTTTAATAATGTATTGATTATATAGTTTTCAACATTACATTATGTGAGACTGTGGATATTAAATGTTAATTCAGAAACCACAGTAAATTTGAACAGGAGAAGATGAAGCTAAATGACATCATCCACCTTCGTAAAAAAGCTTGAGGCTCAAACTCTCAGTTTTTTGCCCTTTAATAAAACTGCAATTTCTTTTTTTCTTTTTCTTTTTTTTTTGCTGTTAAATGCAGTTTATTGTAATGTATTCATTTATTTTCCCCCAGGGCAGTGAAGCTCTTATGATGGTATCTTAATTCCTAGCCTTAAATATTTGAACTGCACTAATGTGTGGTTCATTTCACTTGTCAGAAACAATGTAATGGAGCCATGGATGGAGCAGGGAGAGCTGCTCTACATGCACAGGGCGTTTTACAGCCTGGAGAGCAGATTTAAATGCAGCTGCCGAACGCATGTGCTCTAATTTCCTGTGCGTGTGTCTGTATGTAGATCTCAGATGCTCTGATCAAGCGGGTGACGTCGTCTCAGGACCAGTGGGTGAAAGGCGCCCTGGAGCCTAAGGTCGGCCCCGAGTTTGACCTCACCCTCAACACGGACTCGCTGCTCCAGACCATCCTGCAGCTGGACTTCTGCCAAGGCAAAGGTAAACAAACAAAAATACACCTTTTTTCATAAATGAATTCATACATTTTCAATTTTTTTTTCCTTTTGAGTGAAATTTAAACTTGCAAATTGTGTCATTTTAATTTTTTTTATGGGCAGAAAACAGAAAATTAATATTAAATATTTCACATATTTGGGGTACAAAGTCATAATCATTTTATGGGTGTGCAACCTCTGTTCCATTATACAAACAACTAGGGTAAGGATATATAGGTTATATATAATAGATATATAATAAAATATAGTGTTACTTTAAATAATTTTACATTTTCCTCTATCTTACTTTTTTCCATTTCTTCAGTTTCTGCAGTGACTCAGTTTTTGACGCCTTCGTGTCTCACAAAACACACAGAAAAGTCAAAATCAATGTGACTGAGGCCGAGATAGTCTGACCTTTATTTCCCATACAGCAATTCAATAGTGTTAATCGATGCACTGAATGGTACATTGATTCTATCTGGTTTCTCTTGCACTGCTTTCATCTATAACTGATGACATTGTTTCAATGTATGTAAACTATGATGGAAACACTGTACTTCGTCTTATTCAGAACAACAGAGCAGCTTCACTGTTTTTCCACTGCAGATGTTAATTTTCAAGAAAAGAGGCCTGTCGTTTTTTTCTTAAAAGTAAAATAATCCTGGACAACAGGATTTGCACCCTAGAAAAATAATCTTATGTTTTTCCTTGTTTTAAGGCAGATTACAGTTTCAAAGTGGCTGTAGATTGTCAGGCTTGTTTTAAGTATCGTAGCCAAGCGAAATTTGAATAAATTCCAAAATATGTGTTTTGTTTCTAGTAGGGCTGCAGTGTTCACTTGGTGCCAACATTGCACAAATTCAGTGAAATTTAAAAAAATATATATATAAGCATTAAAATGGTAATATATTTTAAATTCCATGCCACCAAGTTGTCAGTGATTTAAAACCTAAAAGCTGAAACTTGTGAAATAAGTGGAAATGCCAATGAATTTTACATAAATTAAAATGAAGTATTGTTCTCAAATGGCAGGTAGGACTCGTAAATAACCAGTTTACACAAACAACCCTAATATTAGAGAGAAAAATACCCGTATTTACTCCCACTTTTCTCAACATGTTCACCGCTCATTAGCTATTCATTATCTGCTGCTGCCAAGCAACCCGTTACCATGCACGAGTAAACACAGCATCCGCTATTTTCATTCGGCTACATTTCCAGAAATAACCCAGATCTGTAGTTAATGTACATACAATACATAATCAACAGTCTGAATGTGTGATTCCAGTGACGCTTGAGTGAGACAGTGAACATGACGAGCTTTCTAGTTCCTGCTCACTCACTTTGCCAAAAGAAAAAATAATAATAAATAGCTCTCTGGAAGCTGATATGCAATCCCATCATGCAACACTTGAACTAAAACACTACCATTTTAGCAGTAAGATGCGCTTTTCAAAATTCAAAGATGTATATACAGTATACCCAGCAACATATACACTGTATACTAGTGGTGGGCAAAAAAATCAATTTTTTAATGCACTGTGATTCTCTTCAATTTTGAATTCATTTTGAAAAAGCTATAATTGGAGGAATTAATTCAGAAAAAAATACTTGAATCAACTGGATGTTGAAGGTATAGATGTGCAACTTGGGAATGGATCATTTTATATCAGTTACCAAATTCAATACTAATTAACTTTTATATCATGCTTTAATTACAAATTCATGCGTTTTATTTGAACGTTGAATTCATACGTTATATTAACGTACATCCCCCAAAGCACACCCCCCCTCACTGGACACTTTTATTTTTATGTATATAATTTTTCTTCTTTATATAGTTTTTAAGTTTCTAATGCTATATGTTTAGGTCTGCTTGTGTGTTCATGTTTATATTTATGTAGGCACCGTCAAATCAAGACAAATTCCTTGTAATGCAAATTACTTGGCAATAAACCTGATTCTGATTCTGATTCTGAGAGTATAAGCATTCTCCATGCAGGTTCATCAGAAAAAAAGATGTGGGGAGTTATGCAGGCCTGAAATAATGTCTACGACGGATGTTTCCAGATGTGAAACACACCATGACGGTCATTGTAAGGGTTAGATACATTCAGTTCATATGTCTCTGCGATACACTGCTTCATCTCTGTGGATGTAAAGTCCAAACTCTACTGGCTTGAAACTATAACATTCATTTTAGAAGGAGCCTTTCCTGCCAACATGGCAGCTGTGAACAAACTGAGTCACATGACGCTCTGAGCTCTATGTATTGTTTGGTGCACTTCACAAGTTCTGTCCATTAAAACGCTCAAAAACAACCTCGTGCTTCCAGATGTGCAGGAGAATCCGTTATTGAAACAAATGCAGGCTGCAGACAGTGGTGAGGCTGAGATGGAGGCAGAGAGTCCAGGAGGTATTTTCAGAGAATCTACTTTCTTTTAAAGTAAACCTCTGTTTTCCCTCCCTCAAGTTATTTTCCTACTCCCACCTACTCCCTCGGTCCCAGTAGTCCCTCACAGACATCCTGGATGCAAACCCATCTCGTCTTCCCTCGTCCCACTGCACTGTCTTCCTGGTCTCTTTTTCCTCTGCATGGTTAATGTTTCCCAGCTCCACTCCAGTGAACGACACCTCGGCAGAAAAAAAGTTTGTCACCAAAATTTATAAAAATAAATCCAGAGTTGGGAATTTGTAGCCTGAAGTAGAATCTGTCTTTCTCAAAACAAGACAGGAAAGAAGCAAAACCAGGTAAAGCTGATGCCAACACCAGAATTTAAGTATTAATGACAGAAACACTGTTTTATATATATATAAAAAGATTTTAATCAAATATAGTAAGCAAATACTATGCATATTACTTTCAAAAGGCTGATGCTGCGTTCAAAACAAACGGCATAATTTTACACCCAAATTTGGGCAGCTGTTTTTGCTGCTCTCGTGTTTTTACGTTGTGCTTTTCATGTGAGCTCCACTTGCTGGACTTCAATGGGTGCAAAAGTTGCATGGTGCGGTGATGCCAAAACCAATCAACAGTGAGCTGTATGACACCTGATGGTAAAAACAAATGCCTGCTTTTCCTGTCTCCTGGCAAAAATACGCCAACCTCTGGGAATTGGTGTCATTGGTGCGACAGACTAAAGTGATGCTGAGGCTTGAATGACGCGACTGGCGCCGCGATAAGGCTCCCTCAGTCAGGTCTGATAGTTTTGCCTGATAGAGACTGTTTTCAAATAAAGGGAGCCGCAAACAATTTATGTCACATCCTTGTTTTTGTTTGTCAGAATCTCCAAATCTCTCATTTCAGAGGTTTTCCTACCAAGCAGCATCAAAATAGCTGCTGCTGGAAGGTTTAATTATAAAACGCTGACCGGCCTTTAAAGCTTATATCTTGTCTAACAGTACGCCATCATCACTGCTGCCTCAGCTGAGGGCACAACATCCTCACATAACCCACTTAGAGGCCGTTGCCCTGTTAATGAACCCAAAGCTCTTTCACGTCCTGTAATCGTAGATTGAAACACCAGCCATTCTGTACGTCATCCCTCTGTTGTTTTGTCATCCCTCCCTCCTTTCCCTCCTCCATCACAATCTTCACGTCTCACCCGTCCGTCCATCTCTCCGCAGCAGTGGAGGCAGGTCCCGCGGTGCCAGCGGCTCCGCTCCTGCAGCTGGAGAAGTGCTGCACCAGGAACAACAGCGCCACCCTGGCCTGGAGAGTAGCTGCTCCCCCCGGGAACCCCGTCGAGGGCTACGTCCTGGAGTTAGACGATGGCAACGGAGGGCAGTACAGGGTCGGTGTAGAAAACAGTGTTAGGATGACAATCCGATGTAGGAAAGTGCATCAAGGAACGGTTCCTATTCCCTGTAGCTTCATCCCTTTGACATCATCTATCTTCAATTGCAAGGAAACTTCAAATGTGGCAGGCGACTTAACAAGAGCACCAACTTTGATGCTGTTTGAATAAGAAACGCAAGAGATACGAGTTGAAATGTGACAGATATATCCCCAAAAGATACACTAATGTCCAAAATCGCAGGGATATATTTAACGGGTACTGCACTTGTGTTATTAATAATCCATACGCTGCTCCACTCCCACAAAAGACAGGTGGTGATGTGAGAGTGTGGGTATGACAGTTGAGTGTGTGCGCAGTGGAGGATCGACTTGACCTACATCATATTACAGTTCACATTACTCCTGTCAGTAGTGTCCCTGCAGTGGCTTCCCAGTTCTTCTAGAACTGATTTTAGGATTTTAAGCAAGAACCCTCATGCTGGCTTTTGTAACCGTTCCCATAGCAACCAACAAAACCAGTCGCTGCACCCCTAAAACTTTGGAGCACGCTGCCCATGTCACTTCATCTACTGTGCAAGTCAAATTCCTAGGTTTAAGAACCTTTTATTGGGGGATACGGGATGGTTTTCCATTGCTTTTTTCTCAACATTGAATTTTAGACAGTTTTATTGTTTGCTGAAGTACCTCCCTCACTATATTCTTGTTTATCTATGTATGTACTTAAACTTATTTTAAAACTGCTTCTATATAATAAAGGGCGTTTATATATATATATATATATATATATATATATATATATACAGTGTATGATACAATGATTATGTTAAGTAATAATTTTATGATACACTGCACCTGCATATAAAATGACACTGAAATGTGCGTGTATCCTTTCAGGAAGTGTATGTGGGGAAGGAGACCGTGTGCACAGTGGACGGCCTCCATTTTAACAGCTCGTACAACGCCAGGGTGAAAGCCTATAATGCCATTGGTGTGGGGCCGTACAGCAAGACTGTCATTCTCAAGACCTCGGACGGTAGTGTGTTTATATGTGTGTGTGTATACACAGAAATGTCCCAGAACATGACTAATAAAATAAGGAGAGTGTAAACCAGGATATTTAAAGAAAAGAAAACAGAGATGTGGTTCACGAGTAGATGTCCTGCATATGGACAGAAAAACATAAACAAGAACAATTACTACTCAGACAAATCAAAACCAAAGTATGTTGTTGTGAGATTGTGAGGACCCATTTTGTCAGGTCCTTAGGGTTAGGGTTAAAATTAGGGTCAGGGTTGTGCATTTTGTTAAGACGGTCAGTTTATGTGCATGTATGCCAAATTGGTGCGGTGTGATCTTAACACAAAAATCATCTCGTTTTCTCGTTTCTCCACAAAACCGTTTCTCTTTGTGATGATTTTAGTAAAATGGATTTCTAGATTTTGTTTTTGTTCTGTGTAACTCTGCAGAAACTGCAGTCGAGACGTATATTCTGGGGGGGGGGGGGGGGCGCACACCCACTAACACCAATAGACAGACAGACAGACAGACAGACAGACTGACTTTATTAATCCCAAGCTGGGAAATTGCAGTGTAGCAGCAGCATTACACACAGTGCCAGTAACAACACAATGGGATAAAAAACAACCAGGACATATTAAGATAAGATAGTAATACAAAAAAAAAAATACAATATTAAGTGTACCAATAGCCGTATTGACAGTAGTGCAGAGTAAAGTATAAGGTGCAGTAAACATATAAAGTGCATAGTGACTGTATGTTATGACCAGAGTTTCAGCTGTTATTGCAAAGTGTGATGGCATGTGGCAGGAAAGATTTCCTGTATCTGTCCCTTCGACAGCGGAGCAGGAGCAGCCTGTGAGAGAAGGTTCTCCGCTGTCTGTCTACTGTGTGATGGAGAGGGTGCTGATCGTTGGCCATAATGGATAACAGTTTATTCAGTGTTCTCCTCTCCACCACGGTCTCAAAATTTTCCAACCTGAGACCAAGTACAGAGCCAGCCTTCTTGATGATTCTGTCAAGTCTGTTGGTGTCACTGGCTCTGATGCTGCTGCCCCAACACACAGCAGCAAAGAAAATAGGAGAGAATGGAGAGAATGAGGAGCATCGGATGCGAGAGACAGGAGTAAAGTAAAAGAAGCAGAGCAGGGAGAAGGACAGGAGGGGAAAAAGTGGAGAGAGCAAGGCAAAAGGAGAGGGTAGAAACGGGAAATGATGGCATGGGCGATGGGACAGTGATGGGTGACGACGGGAAAAGACAAAGAGTTTGGGAAAACAATAGGAAGGGACGGAAAGAGAAAAGAAGCAGGTGCTTAAAGGAAAAGAGGGAGAGGAAGAGACATAAAAGAGTCTGTTTTCAGTCTGATAACTGCTCATCCCTCCCCTTTATGGTTCTCGGTCGTTTTTCTTTCTTCCTGCCCACTCTTTCTTTTTCTTAACCCCGAGGTTACAGCTTTTGCGCAGCTTTACCCCAAAATAAAAACCATATTTCTCATGTTGACAAGAAAATAAAACACATTGTTTACTATACAAAGAGTTTCAGTGGTTGTAACACTCTTGTAATTACCTGCTGCATGTTTGACGACACGTGGAGCTAAATGCCTCATTGTGCCCCTTTTTTATTACAGTGGCCTGGTTCACCTTTGACCCCACCTCGGCTCACCGGGACATGGTTCTGTCCAACGAAAACCAGACTGTGAGCTGTAACAGCTACGATGACCGCGTGGTGCTGGGAACTGCTGCTTTCTCCAAAGTAAATGTTCAGACACACCCAGGATTTTACCCAGAAATAGTTTCACGCCTCATTTATTACACATTTCATTCATTTTAAAGGTCACATTTTGAGCGCCTGGCCTCTTTCACAAGTGAATCACATGAATTGATCACATTCATTACACCCCCTCTTGTAATTTCCAGGGCGTCCACTACTGGGAGGTCAGCATCGATCGCTATGACAACCATCCAGACCCAGCGTTTGGTGTAGCGAGGATCAACACCATGAAAGACATGATGCTGGGGAAGGACGACAAAGCTTGGGCCATGTATGTGGACAACAACCGCTCGTGGTTCATGCACAACAACTCCCACACTAACAGGTCAGTCTGCACGTCCGTGAAGCTGAAAACAGCTGATGGTGTTTAGCGTTAGTGCGCTTGCAAGTAGTGCTTAGCCACCAGGGGGCGACTCTGCTATAAGAACTCTTTGAGTTATTTCCCTCATTTTATAACGTGAATGTCAATAATGTTAATTTTGTGAGTTATCTTCCCATTTAGAGGAAAATAGACAATAAATCATGGCACATACTGTATGAGTTTTTTTTTTTTTTCCAACCAGAAGACTACATCCATTTTAAATCCAGTCTATAGTTTGTCATACCTTCATTTGACAACCTGAAATATAACTTATACCTCAAAGTTTAACCAATATTTTAGACCTGTTTCCTTCACTTTGGAGTTTGCGTTAGAACCAAGTAATTCATACTCACCAAAAACACCTTGTTGGTCTTGTATTGTAAACAATGTAGGCGTGGAAATGTGTATTTTGCTTGTCTCATACACATTCAAACATGCACATTCGTTTACCCTTTATAATCACAGGTTTGAAGCTGAGATTGAAAAATCTAAACAACAACTCTGTGTTAGTAATTATTAGTTATTATCTATTATTAGTTGACTATCTACTTCTGATTCGTCTGTCAGGATCAGGGTCATGTCAACATATGGTCACAATTCTGGCATCATTATCTGTTGACTGTGGTCAGGTAAATATTAAATCATAGATTAGTTGCTTATCTGTTGACAGAATATGTGCATCGGGATCATCTGATTAATACTGAATACCACGAGTAGACAAACATCAAAATAAAGTGATATTTACTGACTTGCCGTCCCTTCTACTAAATTTAACAATTCGCTGTCAACTTGTGGATGTGCTCCTTGTTAAAGAATTAAACTGGTCTTTTGAACTAATGCTCAAACGGCACTGGTGTCAATAAAAACAGCAGGAGACAGAGACTTTGTGCGGTTTGACTCTTGTCTGATGCATGACACTCACACGCACTCACACGCACTCACACGCACACATGGTATGATGATATATATGCACAGGATGACAGCGGGACCTGCAGGGCTCGTACAATACCGACTAACAAACCCACCAGGGAGCAGCAGTAGAAGAAAGACTGCAGGCGACTGAGGCATCAAAACATCCGACACCATCTCTGTGTGTCTCTTTGCAAGAGGAGAAAGTCAACGCTCGACAGGAGAACGCAAATTCGGACTTTACCTCCCTGCAGTTCTTCAACTCTGACCACAGATTTATAACCGTTTGCTTTCAAGTCGTAAATCATCATCCCGCGTGTGTGTTTCCTGTTATTTAACTCGTATCGATTATCCAGTTTCTCCTCATGTCCCGAGGCAGCCATTTTCTGTTTGTGCTCAGAGGAACGTGTTTCACAGCCTTGTTTCCAAATAAAAAATCCGGATTTCACTGTGTAAAAAAACACAAAACCTCAGGAGCAGAATATCAGAATTCTCTCACAAGTGGGAAAACCTTTGATTAAATGTTCCAGCATCGTCTTAGGCACAGCAATTAAATGTCAGTTACCAAGCAGATGTTTTAGTTCATATAGAAAACAGGACCCAAAGCAGATGTGATTAAGTGTGATTAAGAAAAAGATACAACAAAACCACAAACTCTGAACAAAGGTTAGCAGGCTGAGGCCAAAAGACACCAGAGGGAAAACAAGGGACAACAACAGCAGTGACATGGAAACAGGAGAAACTAACAATAAAACGCAGAGAGCAGGAAGATTAAATGCAGAAGGAGAGGAAACTAATGAGACACAGGTGTCCTGTCTGTTTCACAGGTGAAACTGTTGAGACACAATCAGGGCGAGGCAGATTGGGCCTCCCCCCATAACGATTAAAAATTAGGTTTTAAATCGTGTAAAACCGTGTCCACTGATGGAGCCGCCGCACGCACTTTAGTGACGACTGACATCCTCAAATCTCACTGTTTGTCTGTGTTTATACAGAATATTAACATAAACACACACGTATCAAACTTCCTGTTCAAGAAACATGTAGAAATGTGACGTCCACCTGTTTGGGTGCTTTAGCTTTACTATGGTTATGCACTTTGGTTGAGTGAAATGCGTTCGTAACTCTCCGTGGACCCGTCCGCGGGTCCTGATGATTGACATGATGTGCGTGCGCAGGGCGGAGGGAGGCATCAGTAAGGGCTCGACTGTGGGCGTCCTGCTGGATCTGACCAAACGCACCCTGACCTTCTTCATCAACAAAGAGCAGCATGGACCGACGGCCTTCACCAACCTGGACGGAGTGTTTGTGCCGGCTGTCAGCCTCAACAGAAACGTACAGGTCAGTGTGTGTGTGTGTGGTAGATTTTTTCTTTATTATGTGATGCATCATAACTGACTTTTTTTTTAAAAAAAAAAATGAAAACTAAACATTAAGAATTCGATTCATTGACGGATGCAACCAATAAATAATTGTGACCTATTTAACCTATTTAACCTATTTATTAAGCATTTGTTGGTTCCATCCTCTCAAGTTTGAGATTATTTGAGAATATTTTCCACATTTTGACCAATAATAGTCACAGAACTGATGTCCACTGTGTCTGTTTCACTATTACTAGTTCAGTCTTTTGAGCTGTGGTTGTATATTTATTGACACATCATCATCTGAGCTTGCACCATAATCCCTGAAACAGTCTGGAATGACGGCTTAAGAACAGATTACGTCACTTTATTTTCACTACTAGACTTTTCCGACATGAAACTTAAGTTTGTAAACCCGTTCACTCTCCCACACCAAAGTCCAAAGAGAAAATCGTGGTTTTCAGCTCACGGGGACCAAGCAGCTGCTGGTCGTCTGCTGCCCCGTGTGGTTAGTTTGTGTTACTGAGGTAAAACTTAGTGACGGATTTCAAACACAGGAGTCACAAAACGACGCATTTAAAAGTATTGATGGAGGACACAGTGGATCGGTAACTCCTGTGTGTGCATTGTGTAAAATCGCTCATTTTCTCTATGTACTTTGGTGTGAAGTTCACAAACTTCAGTTTGCAGGCATAAAATACCGGTTGAATGCAAGTTAAACATAAAACAAACGCACTCTTAGGATATCATAGACTTTATTAGGTGAGGTTTCAGTTAAGTGATGAAAATCTCTTCTGTCCCTGTTGCCTAAATGCTTTCTTAATCCGAAAATTGCAGTGGATTATTTTCTCCAAAACTTTAATCCATCTGGCTGCTGAGTGAATGTTGCATAAGCTCCAGCTCGTCATCTGTGTGTGTGTGTGATCTCCGGTGTGTCATCAGTGAAATAAACCACATGTCAAATGTTTGTGTGTTTCCACTTCCTGCACTTCCTGCCCTCACAGAGTGTCTGTGTGTTTCACAGGTGACCTTACTGACCGGTCTGGAGGTGCCGAAGAACATCAGACCGTAGTATCTCCTCCTCCTTCGTGTGTTCATTTCAGCCTCTGTTTGCTCCCACGTGGACGTTTTCCAGTAATGTGAGGTGAAACCTCCCCCTCTGCTCTCATCCCTCTCAAGGTGTCCTTCATCTCGGATGTTTACGCGTCAGTGTGTCTGATAATTTGGGGACAAACGCATAAATCTGAGTCATTATCAGCTGTAAATACGACTGGAGTTACTGTGGACCGCCATACTTTCACGTTTGGCTCTTGCCGTATCCATCATTTTGCCCTGTGACGTCCAGGACAATAACGGCCCGTGTGTTAACATTCCAGCTGCTGCCATTCCAGCTCTTTCGGAAAGAGCCTGATGTTTCTCCACGAGGCCTGAGACCAAGCCTATCGACAACCAAAACGACGACAAAGACTTCTACACTGTGCCGTGAAATCGTTTTGTAGTGAAAACAGATATACAGTCAGATCAGATTTCACAACCATTTTAAAAAACCTCAACAGCAACAAGCTGCTTTCATGGGAGGAAAAGCCTGCGAGCTCAAATTAGACGATCTCCTGTTGGAGTTGGAGTGGAATTATAGGTAGTTTCCTTCATGAAGGGAGGGTTGGGCTTTACTTCATTTCATTTTTCGGTATGTGAGAGATCGACAGAGCCTGAGAGTGACTTGGAAACAAAACAAATGTCCTAAATACCAACACCCATTGGTGTGCCACCGGTATTGCAACCACTGAACAAGAACTGCGAAAAATTAAGGCCCTAAAAACAAAACTTTCCCAATACGAGTTCTTTCTTTTTTATTCCTAAATAGTTTTCCGTAATCACAACATCGTTTCAAGAGACATCCGCATGAAACCCCCCAAAACGATTCTTAACGCTGCAGTACATATGCCAGGCCTGTATGTGGCGCTGTAGCACCGCCACATCGTCCGTAGTTGTCGCACTGGTACAACGGCACGATACGTAAATATCTCGCTGACAGCGGCACAGCCCACATCCCCACCTACCAAGTAAAGGGTACAGTTCTCAGTCGAAACGCAATGGTGACCCAGGGCTTGATCATTCCAAACCGTACCATACTATACCAAACCTGTACCAAACCATCCCTTAAAGTCTGCTGAAGCGCCAAAGGCCTCGATCAACATTTTTTAAAAACAAATGTGTCATTCTCATAAATGCACATTCAGGTCGAGGACAGCGGCTTGCTATTTTAGCTTAGCATAAAGTAAGTGATTTAATTGGCTTCAAGAATGATGTCACACAACAATTATGGTAATTTAGAGACGCTGAACCTAAAAGGTATTTTTACATTTGTAGTTGAAACATGGAACGTCTGATTCAGGGCAACTGGACTCAGATTTCACCTCCCCAGACAAAACGCTGCCGCTTTTACCTTTAATTGCACCTTTAATTGCAATTGTATTTGTTTCACAGTAAATCGGTCGTACACGCAGCACTGTTTATTTACTGTGGTAGTCATTCGCCACATGGTATTTTGCACAAACAACGACCGGAGTGCAGCATAATCTTCATATTTAAAGAAAAGCAGTTGGTGACAAAACAATGCTTTCCACTGCTTTTTTGAAATCTGAATCTTCTTTGCATGATAAAATGTCCAAACAGTACATTAACTGTTGGTTAAAGCCACATTAAGTGAAGCGCAGCCATGAAAAGTGTATGACGTTTTAACATTTAATGTTTTTAATGGCTGTTCCATTGCAATAAACAGAAATGTTCTTGTTTATGCTGCACATTAGACCTTACGCCAACATAATAGATCTGGAATTGAAAGAATTTACAACTGAATTATGGATCTTTGAATGTTTAGTTGAAACACGAGTCTGTGATGACGGTTTAAGTGATGTGACAGGTTAAAATATGTCCCGTAAATAGCATTTTCTTTCTCACTTGAATGCGTCACTTTGATGTGCAAATAATTTGTACCTCTTTCACCCTGTTGAAATATTCAAAGAAACCAAAACCATTTTCTTGCAGCGCTTCACTTCTCGGCCCTGAAAACACAATGGATTGTGGGAAATCAGGAAAAATGCCCGAAATGAAATTAAAATAAGCCCAATTTTAATTTTAATGTGTCATTCGTTGCTCATCTCAAAGTCTGCGTGCAAACAGCCAAGAGCTGGAAAAATGATGTTGGAAAGTCACATGGGGCGAAGCTTCATCCGCCGCTGAAACTTCATTTCTTTTAATCGGCGGTTTTTGCTGCAGCAGCCTGACAAACTTCACCATCCAACCAAACCACTGTGACTGAGGACATGATGTCTGACATAACCATCTGTAGATGATATCATTTCTCTTGATGCAGCAGAGAACGGGGGGAGGGGAGGAGATGTTTTATCCAGGATTTTATTACTAATAATTTATAACGTATTAATGTTGAAATATTTATATTCCTGGTAGTTATGAAAGTGTGTGTGTGTGAATAAGAGTCGTCATGCACAGATCAAATTGTGTGTGTGTGTGTGTGTTTGTAAATTTACAAAAGTGTAAATAGTGATGATGCGACATGAAACGTGCAGCACGAGCCAAACATCAACCAACGCATCTGAAGCCGGAATGGAAATAGTCAACTGTATTGTTATTACTTATCATTATTCGTGCATTTTGAAAAAGCCAGCTGCTGTGACAGTGCGCCCCCTGCTGCTCAATGGTGGCAACGGCAGCTGCCAAACCTCCTGTTCCTCACAATCCAACAATAGCCATCATGATACTGAAATATTTAGTCAGGGACAAAAAACAAAAACATAGTGTTTGCATTATAGGAAAGATCCACAGTGTCTCGTCTCACCTTTTAATGATGTGAAATTCTCAGTTCATAACAAAATTTTAAAGAACCTTTTTTTTTTTTTTTAAAAAAAAACAGGAATTAATGAGGTCTATTTTTCCAATACAACAATCACCTTATTTTAAAAGATAATTTAGATTTTAGAAAACTTTAAGAGAAGTAAATCTGTAAATTGTGTATCTTCTGGTGGTTTCTTCTATTTAATAGAAGAAATACTCGTACTAAAGAACAATATTTGAGCCTTTTTCCGTAGATAAGGATGGTATTATGTTTATCTATATACAGTATGTATCATAGCTGTTTACCAGAATGTTAATTTCTCAATTATGTCATTAGCTTTTAGCATCTGGTGCTACATTCATATTGAGTAAGATTTTAACTGGACTTTTTTTTTTGAGGCTTTCTGTATATTTTAACATTTTAACTCATTGTTTTAGCCGTTATTTGCAAGTAAAACCTCCAAAACCTCAGTGAATGCTAATTCTTCTGTGTTTTTACGTAGATTTCCCCAAACAGGTTGTTTAGTTTTAGTTCAACAGTGACGATTTGAGTTTCCCTCTCTGCAGAAACCATTTCTAACTTTTATTTTGACATTTATCAGACTGTCAGTGACCTACTGGGAGCTACATGTGCATCGTTTGAGTGGTTTCCAGGTTGCTCAGTGTGTATTATTGTATATTCTCAGCGCCGACCTCTGACCGTCCTCCCACCAGAGGTGGAACAAGCCTTGAGGTCAACATTTCTGTGGCCAGAAATACATTTACAGACCCGTAAGCAAAAATAAATCTATAAGTCTGGATGGTTTTGCTTCTACATATCTGCAGGCTGACTGGCACGTAAAGAACCTAAGAGTCACAGTTGCATCAGAGGTTTAAGAACAAAGTGTTTACCAAGTCAAATTTTCTTATTCTCGAAACCCAATACCTTAGTCGACAGATTCACACCTACTCACACTCCTGTGATATTATATAGCATGTCCCTTTAGCTCCCATATACCCACCCATGAATGTGACATATTTTACTAATTTAACTTGGTGCTGAAAAAAAGAAGCGCATGTCATTATTATTTGTGTACCTCAAAAAAAAAACAAAAAAAAACAGCAGAGGAAGAAATAAAACTACTTAAAAGTATGTAAATATATTTAATTACATAATTATTTTCTTTTTGTAAAATGTCATCTTGGTTATTTCAGAACAAAAGGTTCTAATTGCAACATATATTTAATTGCCGGTTGAAAATGAAATTTGGCGTGACCACATATTGGAAACAAATGTGTGATGTGCTGCAGATGAGAAATCAGAATTTCCTACTTTTTTGAAATGTATAAATACAACAAAGCTGCTTCATGGAGACGGCGTGAGGATTTGTGACCTCGGTCAGCCGCACACTGTCAGATCACACGTCTCACAATCATAAACAGCTTCTGTGGAGATTTCAATGTTTACAACTAAGACGCAGCTTCAGGAAACTGTAGAAACAAAGGTTATTAAAAGGGAGGGATACTGCTTTGTGTGTGTGTTTGTGTTTCCTCTTCTCTTGAAAATGTCTGCCAGGACTTTTGTGTACATTTTTTTTAAAAAGAATATTTACCTCCATCTGTCTTGCTATGATCCTCTCTCTCTCTCTCTGTTTTGTACAACTACATGTTTGTAAATGAGAAATGCATTGCACCTGTTAACTTTTGAAAAACAGCAGAAGCGCAAAACGTCTTCTTTTTTTTTGTGGTCATTTCTAAAGGCAAAATAAATCAATTGTGATGGAATATGATTCAGCAGAGTCTCTGGTTTCTTCTGTGTGTTGACGTGCTGCTGCAGTGGACACTCTGGGACCAACTGTGGAGATCAATGCATTGGATCTCTGACTCAGCAGTCTGTCACCCGGCAACACTGCGTCGTATTTCACTGCAGGTCAGTGACATGTCAGGAAATCAGCCCCATTTGTCCATTTCCTCTTCAAATCTGTCCCGCAGTGAGCTGTAAGGTCCTTCCTCTGGTCTCCTTGTGTTTATCCGTCACTGTCGCTCACCTACAAACATAAAAACACATTTGAATCGACATTAACTTCAATAAGTGGATGTCAAAAGTGTGGAATGGTAAATATTCTAGGTTGAAACGTTCATATTTTTTTCTCTGACCATGTTCAGCAGAAAGATTATGGCTTGGTTTAAGATATATTATCTGGTTAAAATTGATCTTTATTTGAGTCACACTGAGTCACAAAACTGTCAGATAGATATTCCATCTGGCTTTGTGAAAGAACCGGCAAATGTCTGGTTTCAGATTGGATTTAAAAACTACAACATTATATCTAAGCGTAATTGGTTCTGTGTATAAATGAATCAGGAACAAATTTATTTACCTACAGAATCTAGATCTTGTGAATCAGATTAAAAGTGTGGGAAACCAGTGGCAATACCATGACCTATGACAAATATTTACCTACTTCCTTCTTTTGTTGCCTCTGATTTTCTGGATCTCCTTGGAGCTCAGGACCAACATGCCATTCTTGAAGCGCCCAACCTGACCTGAGGGGCCTGAGCCAGAACCAGATGACACCTTCTTCTTGTCTCTGGTGGGAAGAAGAGCACAGGGAGAAACAGGTTTTAACCGTGGAGACACAGAAAGAGTCAGCATGAACATGTGTCAGCGGGGAATTTTCTGGCTTACGTGACTGAAAATGGAAGTCAAAACATAAAAATGTTAAAAAGACGAACAACTGAATTTCACTCACTTTGGATTATTTGGCTTCTTTTTCTTTTTCTTCAACTCCTACAGGGCAGGTGAAAATAAAATATGAATTTAACACGTTGTTGCAGTAACATTTAATGGTTTCAAAATCATAGTTCCCATAATCTGTTCACTAATGAGCTGACAGTCTTACCGGCTCAACCTCCTCCTTTGCTTTCTGCTTCTTTTCTTTAATCTGCTGCTGCAGCACCTTGTAGTTGACATATTCCTTCTTGGGAGGCTGAATAACAAGACAATAATCCATAATCAAATCAATAAAATCAATGGTCGCAAAGTGTATAATAAAAGGCATGAGTTTGCCTGACTCTGGCCCCCAGCATGATCGCTCTGTCCTGCTCAAAGACTCGCTGCTGCTCCTTCTTGTAGCCTGTGATTCCAAAGCGATGGACCTCCAGACGAGCCTAACGCACATACACGCACAAACACTGAGTGTACAAGTGGATAAAAACTGCTTTTCCAGGTTGTACTGACCATCTACTGTTATTTTAACAGGCTAAAAAAGGACAGAGTCAATTATAAATCAGTTAAGTATCTTCCTAATGGAGGAAATCAAGTCATATCACAGTAGAATTCACAAGGTAGGAGATACACTCACATTTGTAAACAACTGGTTTAACAGATTAAAAATGGACTGAGTGAATCGTAATCTGTTAAATATATTGCAAGTGATTTTACAGTTAAAAACTGACTTTCAGTCACACGGTAGGAGAAGCAATCACTTTTTGTAAAGTTTGGTAACAGGTAAAGTGGACAACATTCAGCAACAATCTACTGTCACATACAGAGATAAAAAAAAAATAAAACAATTTTACATTGCAGTAACATAAAGTTTTTTTTATACAGATCATCAATATCAATGTTGCTTTTAAATTAACCTTTTCCAAACTGATTTCTTCCAGCTGGTCGCTATTCTTCATCTTCTCTGTAATCTGAGGGGCCTTGAAGTGAAGACAGCATAAAGAACCAGAGAAAACAAAGACAAAGAAGGAGAAGGAATGAGAAATAAATACATTAATAATAACAGAGAGGGTCGGTTTCAAGATTTCAAGACTTTCAAGACAACTTTTTACTATGACACAAGTGTTTCACTTCATTCTTGCCTGTTTTAAATTTTTACTATCTATGTACATAAATTCAGCCCCATCTGATCCATCATCTGATTAGTGGCATAATGCAAAACAAGGTGCAAAAGATAATTTTAGGTTCACATAATTCAAATGCGATAACCTCATGTGTCACACTGGTTCCCATCATGTTTCCTTGTTTAAAGGAAGGTGACTTGATAACGGCATTTTCAAGTCAGGCAAATAAACTGCCATATGCGAGATTCTCCTTCATCACCTCCTCCACTGTGTATCAAAATGTGCTAACTCCTGCACACTGATGTGCATAACATTTTAACAATGAAAGTGAACAAGAAATACCGAGCAAAACATGTCATATCAAAGCAACATTATCTAATATCTGCATCACTAGTGTGACAAGAAAACCCACTGATTCCTCAGACTAAGGTGAATGTTGTTAAACTCATCTAAGCTTCAGTAGCAATGACTTACAGGTAACATGTCTGCAGCTGGAGTCTGCTTGGCCTTCAGTTTCTTTCTGGGATCCTGAAATGTCACTATTTCCACCTGGCTCACCTGCTGAACAGTTGAACCTGAGTGAAACATTAAATTTATTAAGTAACCTTGGTAACGATTCAGTACTATGTTACTGAATTTGCTACAATGCAGCCTACCTGTGTGTTCAGTCCCTGGATGTTGTTGATGTTCAGCACCCGTAGATGCCTCTCTGTGGTCGTCAGAGTCATTGCAAATATCCTTAACCGTACTCAACTCTTCCGTCGCGTGATGTTTTCGTTTCTTCTTCTTCTGTGACTTGAGCTTCTTCTTTGATGCTGCTCCATTATCTGCACCAAAAGTCAACAACAGCATTAAAGTAAATCTCCAGACTCTGAGGAAGATGTGAAGGATATGGGCGATGTAATTTATGCATAAAAGCACTCCTAAACATTCAATAGCCACTTTATTAGGGACACCTACATTTTACAAAGCAGTTGTATAAACCTAAAATCATGAAAAAAACCCTACCTATCTTCCTTCATTAAAGTAATAATATTCTCTTTAATACAAAATTAAGAATTTTGTTCACTTGTGCATGAAATGTCTGAAGAAACACGTTTGTGGAAAACCCCTCACAATTATCCTAACCACACCAGGTTGGTTTACGATTACTTGATTAACAGAGAAAATAACCGACAGATTCACTGATTATGAAAGTAACCGTTGGCAGTAGTCCTAAATGGGAATTTAAAGAATATATAGCGTCTTAGCTGTTTACCCGAGCTAAACACTAGCCAGGAAACAATGAAAGCAGTGGTGATAAAAATCAACTAGTAAGAAGAAACAGCAGCTAGCATGCTAGCCACCTAGCTAACTCACGTTACACTCACCAAACTCGTAAAACTTGTCCAACAATTTTTCAATAAACAGCGACTCTTCGCCCTTTCCCTCGCTTTTCTTTGAGCTCATTTTAAGCTAAATGTAAAGAGTAGCTTCACGACAAAAAAAAAAAACGAATATACAGAGCAGCTAAAAAGCTGCATCCAATGTTGACTCCAGTGAGCGGCATTAATGACAACAAACTGCGGAAGCACATGTGAGGTACAGTCCGGTTTGAGCCTTCCAGGCCACCATAGACACGAAAAGGCTACGGAAATGCAACGGAGAACACGCCACCCGTGATTATTACACGCCCCTTGTGAAGTTCTGCTGCTTCGGGATATCAACCAGAAGTGTTATATCTGTGAGCAACACTGGATTGACGTCACTGCACTGGATGCAGCGTCTTTGCGCTGATCAAGAGTGACGAACTATGGCGTCAAAGTCTGTTTACTCGGTAAGTCTGCTCTGATTCTGCTAGTCGGCTAAGCTAACTTGGCTCTGCGCTCCTGTCGACACCGTTTGACATTTCATTCAAATAGGTGTATGACACGTTCATGCTGCTGTTACAACGAGGAACAGAGGGGCCACACATTTTACACCGGTGTAATGTCAACATGTCAGTGTTACACACGAATTGTAGAACATTATTTATCAATTTTAAGTGTTTAATGGTTTAGTGGATTTATGCGTTTTACTAACGCAGCGTTGGGCTGAATAATGCGGGTCCAGTATGTTAGTGCATTCCAACCCTGATATTTCGCGATTGCGATTTGAATCGCGATATAGCTTTTTAACAAGTTGAACGATTTTATATAAATATCTCGATTATTTGGACTAAAACTGCAATTGTAATATGATGCGCGTATACGTGCGTATGTTATACATAATTATACTGCTTTTCATTTGAATAACATTTTTCAAATGATACTTGTGCAGATCAGATGTGTTCTTAAGTCTGTAGAATATGATGTATCAATCAGGACAATATTTGAAGTTTGGCTTGAAGAAATATTTCCTCCTGCTATTTGAAAATTGCAGTTGGCCATATTGCAATGTTGATAAAATTTTGATTAATTGTTCAGCCCCACATATTAGGTCAGTTTTCAGTGCAATATTTATTGCTCAGATTTAAAGCAGTATAGAGCATTACCACATGGTTTACCACCAAATGTTATCTACTGTAAAACCTAAATTAATATAAGGTTTTTTATTGTATTGCAGCCTTTTAAATGTGTTAACTGTTTTGTTTCTCATTTTGCCTTATTGCGGCGGGATGTCTTTTAAATTTACACAGCAGCACAGAGATCCCATGCTGAAGAAGAGAGATGACTTCGAGGACATCTTGGAGGAGAGGAGGAACTCCAGCGACCTGCGTTACGCTCTCAGGTGTTACACACCTGTCCTGTACAAAGGAATGACTCCATGCAAAGCCAGCGTGCTGAAGAACATGGTGCTCCAGTCAGATCAGCTGCACTTTGTCATGAAACAGGTAGAATCTGATAGAAGTCTGTCATTGCTGTTACACCTGACTAATTTAACTTTACCAGCATCTGCTCAAGATTACTTAAAAGTTACAACTTTCACTCACAAACCACTTCTTTAGCTGTTTCTGTGTACCTCATAAAGTGTCCACTTTTGTCTTCTGCTGCCCTAGCATTCTCTGTTGTGCATTCGGAGATGCATGTCTTCATATCTTGGTTATAACACATGTGCCTCTTATTTTTGCCTTTCGACTTCTGGCATCTCCAAGGCATTTTCATCCACATAGTTGCTGCTCAGTGGAAAATCTTGGGACCATTCTTTATTGATCCTTGAGATGCACGAAAATCCCAGTAGATCAGCACCTTACGAAATACTCAGACCGACAACCATGTTGTGTTCAAAATCACTTAAATCACCCTTTTTCCTCATCATTATAGTTTGAAGTCAGCTCATCATCTTGACCATTTATATATACCTAGATGCATTTAAAAAAATATATTTTATTCTCTATTTTTGCTCTTTTTCTGATCGTTTTTTGATCATATTTTTGATCTTATTATTATGTTTGTATGTTTAATTTAATTTTTTATGTATATAATTTTACATCTTGGATGAGGCTTCTGCAATTTTGTTGTACATAAAATATTTACAGTTCCTGTACAATGACATTAAAGGCTTAGTAGCTACAGAATGATTAATTTGTCATCTTACAATTAAGTATTTCAGTCCTACATTAAGAGTTTGTTAAATAAAAACACATGTAAAAATGTATTGGTTTATAAAATATGCAGCGTGAACATAGTTTTAATCCAGGTCTTATTTTTATAAACACTGTAAAAAATATAATTTATTTTGAATTGTAAAGGTTTCCAGGGAGACGGGAAAGGCTGTCGATGACATCCAAGAGGAGGCGTCGGCCATCTTGGAGGAGATGGCTCATCGCCTGCAGCTCAGCACCATTCGCTTCTTTGCCTTCACTCTCTCCAAAGTCTTCAAAACCCTGTTCAGAAGCATCTGTGTTAATGAAGAGGGAATCCAGAGGGTGAGTCAACACACACACACAGACACATTCATGACACAGATGACAAAGTGTCTGTGAACAAGATGAAACACAAACTTGTACATGTGTCGTTGTTGTTGTTGTTGTTGTTGTCGTTGTTAGCTCCAACAGGCCATTCAGGAGCACCCGGTTGTCCTGCTGCCCAGTCACCGTAGTTACATGGACTTCCTGCTCATGTCATACATCCTGTACACATACGACCTGGCCCTACCTGTCATCGCTGCTGGCATGGGTAAACATTGCACAGAACAGTGTAAACGAGGAGTTACCTGTTTATTAAGTAAATCATAGTTTTTTTTACCCCAGGGCAGGGTTTAGTTTAATTAAACACAGTAGTCATGTTTTGTTTGTTTGTCTGCACAGATTTATATTCATGAGGATTGTTTATTTAAAAAGAACAAGAGAACCCAGGCTTTATCACCTGCTTTTATGTAACAGCACCTGAAATCTTTACATTTTGATCTTATAGCTATTACCAAAATTCACACTGCTCTATTATGAATTTGTGTAGCTATAGGTGGCATCTGAACTTGTTAAAAGGGACTTTCCATGTCAAATTTAAGTTGTCACCAAATCCGTAATCTGGATCAGATCTGGATGAAACTTAGTCTAGTAGTAGAATGTCTGATCCTGCATACACATGGCAAGTTTTGTTTATTTTCGTTCACAGGTTTGTTCATATCCGATGATTTTTTTTGAAGAAGACAGGGATTTCTTGAAAACTTTGTAATTTTTTGGGGCGTCATCATTCTTACCAAAATTTGATGGGAACATACTTGGGTGATCACCTACCCATCACCAAAAATTGTAACTGTAGACAGGAAGTTGATAATGGAGGGACAGACTTAGAGATAAGCCCATGCTGATGAAAACATTAAACTCAAAAAACTTGGTTGAGGTAAAAACACCTCACTGAATTCAATTCAATGACACAAGGCAATTTGTACTGTAAAAGTGACTGTTTCCCTGCAGATTTCATGGGAATGAAGGTTGTCGGGGAGATGCTGCGGATGTCCGGTGCCTTCTTCATTCGACGATCATTTGGTGGAGACAAGCTGTACTGGGCCGTCTTCTCGGAATATGTCAAGACCATTCTTAAGGTCAGAAAACTGTTCCCTAAACCCTCAAAATATGGAACAAAACAATACATTTATAGAGGAAACAAAATGAAAAGAAAACTAAACTTTGTTATTCAACATTTTATATTCCAGAATGGATTTGCGCCCATTGAATTTTTCTTAGAAGGGACCAGAAGCCGAACGGCCAAGTCTTTGACTCCAAAATTAGGTAAAAAGCAAATCAAATCTGTCATCAACAGATCAGATATTGTGTTTTGTTGTTCTACAGCTTCTTCTCAGTAACAGGTTCTTATATAAAAAAAAACATATAACAAGGATCTGACAGTGGAGACTCATACACTATACAGAATTGTGTATTATTTTCCTATTTTAGGTCATCCAAATTAAAATGACTTTACATGATGAAATGGGAAAGAATGATACATGAATGCTGGCATTATGTTTGGTATTTTTTGTGTCATGTTTTTGTTTGTCCTCCTGCAGGTCTGTTGAATATAGTGATGGATCCCTTCTTTAAAGGGGAGGTGTTTGACGTTAACTTAGTCCCAGTCAGCATCAGCTATGAAAGGATCTTGGAGGAGGCACTTTATGCCAGAGAACTGCTGGGTGTGCCCAAACCCAAAGAGTCCACCTCAGTGAGTCACTGAAACAATAAGCATTAAGAGAAAAGTGGTTATATACAGCAAAAGCTGAACATAAAAGTTGTTATTTTGTTGCCTGTAAAATGCCTGCTAATGTAAAGTTGGTTATTAAAGTTAAGTTTCCCTCACAGGGTCTTTTTAAAGCGAGAAAGGTCCTCAGTGAAGACTACGGCAGCATCCATGTTTACTTTGGTCAACCTGTGTCTGTCAGAAGTTTAACTCAGGGTAAAGTCGACCGTTGCCAGTTCAACCTCATACCAAGGTAAGATTATATACACACTGTATATCATGTCATGCTTCATTTGTTCTGACTAAATTAAAGGCTGTTAAAGATCCAGTGTAGTAAACTTCAAAATGCAAAATGTATGCCTAGGCTGTTTTTGGTTTTGTTTGGGCAACTGTAGAAACACTGTGGCACAAAATGGCAGCAAGGCCCTTGGATAAAGAATATATAAAAGGCTTATTCTCTAGGCTACGAAACAGTTTTTATTTTAAAAGTATTTTACACTTACATATAATTGCTTATTCTCTAGGCTACGAAACAGTTTTTATTTTAAAAGTATTTTACACTTGCATATAATTGCTTATTGGTAGTATATTCACTTTCTTTTTCTGCTAATTAGCTCTTAAATACAACACACTGGACCATTATGTATTGAGGTGTTTCATTAGTAAAGCAGTCAATTAATTAAGCACTTACTCACCTAATTAACTTGTAAACACAGTTTTGTTTTTTCGGATTTTTCACATTGTCGTCTTTAAAGGCAGCTGTTATTTTAAATAAATATAGATTTGACTTTGAGCGTTTCATTTTCAGACACATCCCCAAGAAACCTAGCAAGGAGCTCCACAACTTTGTGAATGACTCGGCCTACAGGCTGGTCCGAGCCCAGGAGGAGAACATGGTTCTGAAGCCGTGGGTTCTCTTGGCCTCTGTGCTGCTCCAGAACCACCACCAGAGCCAAGCGTCTGGGGAGAAACCGGGGTTAACGCTGGACGAGCTGACGGAACAAGCAGCGTGGCTCAGGGATCTGTCTCGACAGTATGGAGCCTTCCTCCACTGGCCTGGTACAGTATGACCCCGATAAACCTCCCCCTCACCACAGCTACACTGAAGACTCTGTGTGGTCAAGTGTTCTGACGAACAAAAGACCATTTAGAGGGAACATTTAGAATCAAATGTCGTGTTTGAGCACATTGATGCGGTTGCTAATCTTTGTTTTGTTTTTATAATATCTCAGAAACCAAATTACAACATGAATAAATGGTGAGGATCCCTTAGCAAACACTTAAAACATGTAATTCTGTTTCTTTATAATGTCTTATTAAAGGCAGAATCAAGAGAACGAGGTTGCATTCATGGCCCATGTGCATGTTTAGACACAAGAAAGGCATTTGTTGGCAATTCCTTTAAAAGTTGTGATGAATGAAATCATAGTCGTAGCCAGGTCTATGTTCCCCTACAGATGTGATGCTGTAGCTATGATTGTATGACAAGTACTTGGCAACACAAGTATCTTGTTGTTAAACATACAGCTGACATTTTTCGGTGGTGATGGAGCCAGGAAATGATTCTCTGTCCTTGAGCTCTTCATCTCTTCCTTCTCCACTGCAGTCTGTTCTGACTCTTCTTTCCTTCTTCTTTCAGACCACACAGCTCCATCAGAGGTCGTCTCCTCCAGTCTTTCCCTCCATCGAGGTCTGGTGAAGATCTCGGAGGGAAGAGTCCAACTGGCACTAGAACAAGGTTGGTATATTTACTGGCCCGCGTTTTGTTTTTTTGTTTATCCGTTAAAATTTGTACAATACTACAGAGTTGAATTATGTGACACCTAACTTAGTTAAATGTTACTGGAAGAGCAGCGTGTGTAAACGATTGAAGGGCAGATTTGTTTTTTGCATGATAATGGACAGGAATGAAATGTAATTGTGCCAAGAAAGATTTATTTCATACAAATTACAACTCAAAATTCTTTATGGGCAAATCATAAATATACCTTCAGGTGTTTGTTAAAGCAAATAACAAAATATTAGTTATTGTTATATAAATCAATGCATTTTAATCTTTTGACATAAATATGTGGTAAAATCAAGACAGCTGGAGTATTTCATGATGATACATTCTATTTTAGTGTGGACACTGCAGACTCAAGCTTTTTTGTTGATCCATATTAGTTTTAACGTCTTGGAAAAAGTCAGACACCTAAGGCATATTTTGTACGAGATGATAAACAAATGAAACTGAAGACCGACAACAGCAGCCAACACTGTCCATTGACTGTGCGTCATGTCTTGAAGCAGGAGGACAGGTGAGCGTAGGGGAGCCTCACAGAGCTGTTACCCCAGAAGAGGAGCTCCTGAACCGGGCAGTCACCGTCCTCTCCTGTGCCTCCTACAGGAACCAAGCACTGCACGTCTTCCTCCGCCCGGCACTGCTGGCCTCAGCCATCCACACGGCCTCCTCCACCCACAAACGTAAGACACACACACAACAGTAGTCCGTATTCAACAATAGTACAGCATGGAGAATTTGAGGTTCTTCAGAGGTGATCGCCTTTGCCCTCTAAATGACTCTGGCTTTGTAGGAATTTTCAAGGTTGTGTAAATTTGTTATAAATGTGAGTTTGACAGTGCTGTTCACCGTGCTGAGGATGACAAAGCAACAGATGAGTGGAAACGTTGAATTCTACTCACTCACAGATGAATAAAACACTGTCACAGAATAAAAGTTGAAAAGAACAAACTTTATTGTTTGAAAACTTCAGGAAGAGTCATTTCAAGGAATTTCTTGCCACTCGAAAAGCACATTTTCCTGCACATATTTTCATTTAAAAAAAAAGAAAAAAAAAACAAAAAAAAACAAGCAGCTGGACGTATGATAAACATTTAAAACTTATAACCTATGTGTGTTTTCCAGAGGAGGTCTTCAACAGCTTCAGCTTCCTTAGAAACATGTTCTCCAATGAGTTCATCCTCTGTCCTGGAGCCACAGTGCAGGTGAGGAACGTCATTTCTACCTTTTTAAATGTTGCTTAAATGTGAATGTCAACGCCTCATGTGTCATCATGCGTCCTGCAGGACTTTGAGGAAGCCTGTTTCCTGTTGGTGAAGACTGGAGTGCTGCAGGTCACCCAGCAGGAGGTTCTGGTGCAGGAAAGAGGACACAGAACTCTGGGTTTCCTCACCAAAATGCTCGATCCCTTCTTACAAGGATACCAGGTGAGAAACGAACATACACACACGGTTTTCAAAGAGAATTATGTTCATTAAATCCTGTATTTAGAAAGGTTTTGCTCACATTATGATGAAGCTTGTTAACGGAAACCGTTTCTGCATATTAGATTTGATGAAGCCCTGGTTGATTTGAAGTGAAGCTTGTTTGTGCCATATTTTGTTCTTGTGCTTTTCATGAACGGACAGAAAACCAGTCAATTTTTCACGTCTCACATGTCAATTCTGTCTCACAGACAAGAACACAATTAGGCCTGTATTTTTGGCATAAAGGTTATTTTAAAAGATATTTCTAAACGCTGGATTCGTTTGTTTCTAGACTCTATGATGGTTCAGTCAATTGAATAAAATAGAATAGAATAGGACACGACTTTTTAATCCCCCGGGGGGAATTACAGCAGCAGAGAATTAATAGACACACTCATAGATAATAGATAATACAGGATAAAAAGTAATTCAGCATAAATTATTGAAAGTAATTTGAATGAAATGAAATATAATAAGACACAAGACAAAGATGTGTAAACATGCAACCCATACATGTAAATGACTCCATTTTGTTTACATGACAATTTACAAGTTTAAAACTTTACAAACAAAGGGTTATTAAAATGAAATTTAGTTTACACCAACAATCAGCAGGAGAGAGGACATTGAAAAGAAAAGTCTTTTAATGGAACTTTTTAAGATTTTGTGCCAACTGTTGATTCCCACTAGAGGGCGATGTGAACTCAGTATTAACTTAACAGCTCTGTGTATGTGTGTGTGTTTTCCCAGGTGGTGTGCAGGTTCCTGTGTGAGGAGGCGAGTGAAGCGTTGACAGAGAAGCAGTTTATTGCTGATGTCAGGAAGTTCATCATCAAACACCTTTTAACAGGTCTGTCTCTTTTTTTTAAAACCTTTTTTTAAAAAGTGTTTTCACTGCAGCTTTAAGAGAAGATAAAGTCACTGACTCAGTGTTGCTTACGTGTCTGTTTTATCAAGGTCGACTCAGATACTCTGAGGTGTTGTCGTCTGACCTCCAGAAGAATGTTCTGGCTGCTCTGCTAAGACTTGGAGCTGTACAGAAAATGAATGGGTATGTTGTTTCCCTGCCCAGTTTGATTGATTTAGTATCACAATAATCCAACATGACAGCACTCGCCAAAGACATGTAGTAATGACTCAGCGTTTGACTTCATACCACACATAACGCACATTTTTGAAATATTATACACTGCTGTCAGTGTAAATCTGTTAAATAACTTTTAACAGTGTTTGCTCAGTCACGTGTGTTTCTCAGTCTTGGAGCTGGGGCAGCGAATCTGTGAACAACCTTTCCAGTTTCCCACAACACTGTATCCAATCAGAAGCCAGAACTCTTTTCAATCTTGCAGTTGGGCTACTTCCTGTTACCCGTCTTGTTTTATGACAGATGTTTGCTACCTGCCCTTAATCAAGAGGAGAACTCCTAACACTAATATTTATTTTATAGAATAACTACTAATTTTACATGACTTAATTTAAAATATACCGTCAATTTTTTTTGACAGGAAGAAGCTCCACTTTGCGCATGTGTGGAACAAATCGGATATCCATTGAATATGAATTTGTTTATAAAACAGTTTATGGGGTGACGTTGGGTGGAGGGGAAGAGGAATGCTAACAACCTGAATGGACAGGAAGTTTGCCAAAAGTTTCACTAATAGCAGCTTTGACTAACCTAAATTATAGATACAGTCTACAGGAAATTATCAGATATTAATTCCTAAGACACTGTCGCTTATGGAGCATATGTTACACCGCCCCATGATGTTAAAATATGTTAAAATATATGTATATATATTTTTTTTTTCAACAATTCTGTCCACCTGCACTAGATTTATATATAATTATACTGATCTCACAATATGTCATGAACTTTGGCATGTTTTTCCTTCATTTTTGTTTACTAATTAAAATAAATAAATGGTTAATGCATTACTGTAAAGTCACCTCAGTTTTTTGTTATCTCACTGTCACACTGTAAGGTGCCCTTCTTTGTTTTTTTTTAACCTCAGAGTGCAGCAGGGAGCTTTAAAGGTCAACAAGGTGATGGCGAACTCACTGGAAGACACTCTAGGTAAGAAAGGAGCTCCATGAACACATGCAGGAAAAAAAAGAAAAACCTTTCAGGTTTTTTAAGACCACCTCTCATTTGTTTGATTGTCCAGGTGGAAAGGTTCCAACTCCGAAAGCCGCCGTCGTCGCCGCTCGCCTTTGACTCACAGACCTCATCAGCCAAAGGAGCCTGAGAAGATCAAATCCTCTTGCCAGGATCGACCTGACGCGGCGACGTCTCGGCCCATAAAGGTGCGCTGCGGTACAAGGAGGCGCCGCTTTTCACAAAGAAAGTCTAACCTAACTGCTTTTCTGTGAGAGGTGGAACAAAAGCCATCTGGAGACATCTTTTTTATTTTTCCTCCTCTTTAATTTCTCGATCACCTCGTCACCTCTCTTTTCAAAATGAGTTATTTTTCCTTTCTGAGACTCTCCTATTGAATAGCTTTTATGCACGTACATAAAGCCAGATGATGAGTAAGACCTCTGAGGCTGTACTGCTTTTAGTTTGTCTTGAATAACCAACCAGCCTTGCATTCTTGTGAAGAGAGAGAGAGAGAGAGAGAGAAAAAGAAAAGCCGCGTGAAAGTGCCATCTCCACTCAGGATCGTGGCCATTTTCCATTAATGCATTTGATACAGTATGTATCCTCTTATAATTGGCGTGGATTTGTGGTTTTCTCATCCTCCCTCCTACTTTAATCCCCATCTCTTTTATTTTTTTGAGCACTTTAGTTGAATTTATTCAGGCACTGTGGTGTGGACCTTTATCACTTCCCTCCTTTTTTTTCTGCTTAATTTAGTTTGATCAAAGCTGTTAAAATTAAAAACTGTTGAGTTTATATGTTTGACTTGAACTTTAAAAATGCTCCTACCATCTCTCTTGCCTTTTGCCAAAGCTACGAGCTGTAGGTTTGTTTAACACAGTGGAAATGATGCTACAGCTCTGATATTTTGCCACCTTGATGCCAAACTCCAGATGGAATTGCAGTTAGTTACAATGAAGCACTACCAGCTACACCAAAAAGGAATAAGTTTCTGCTGAATCAATGTTACTCATACTGTTAGAGCTGCACCTAAGGATTATTTTTTATTATTGTTTAAGCTGTCGGTTATTTCCTCAATTCATCAAAAATGTTTCCCAAACTAAAATTATTCAGTTTTAATTATGTATTTCTTATGTGGATCAAAGAAACCAAGAAATATTCACATTTAAGAAGCTTAAAAATCAGAAAACTAAAAAAAAACCCACAAAACTAAAATCAATCAACTACCAGATCAGCAATTAATTTAGTACTTGATTAATAATCAAGTAATTGTTGCTGCCCTGCTCCTGATTTACCAGTTTTCTGTTGTGGTGTGGAATCACTGAAGTCGCTTCATAGTTATTGAGTTGTGTTTAAAGCCACAGTAAAGTGAAACATGGCTTAACACTGAACCTTTATTTATGCTCAAAGAAGCAAAATGGGCTTCATGTAATTTGTTACAGGGGAGGGAAGGAAGGAAGCAAGTCGAGACAGAATAAATGAAAACTGCAGCACGGAGACTCAGAGGAACAATAATCATAAAATGTCAGCGAAGCAGAAAACAATAACATGGCAGGACTTAATGTACAATGAGTTTGACAACTGCTGAAACAATGTGTGTTTCTTTTTTTCTAAGACTCAGGAATATATAGCATTAAGAAATGTGTAGTTTTTAATCAAAATTTTCATAGCAAAACTACAGTAGTCTAAAAAAAAACCCTGATATTGAAGATATTTATTTAGTTTCTAAGCAGTGCCATCTGCGTTAACTTGGAATCTTGGTGTTGTACTATGATCCAAGTACAAACACATTATACCTGGAATATCGCATTATTATCGACTGGCTCATAACTTTATAAACGGGTACAAGTAAGAGGCAGTCGCTAACTATAAACAACGCGGTTAGAATTTGGTCTGTTGCGGAAAAAAAAAAGTGTTTTTGTTTAAATATTGTGAGGAACACCTTGTCGATGGGTGTATTTATTTCAAATACTACTGACATGATGTGGCAGCAAATGCTGTGATGATAGTCTTTGGACGTTAACGTCACCCAAGGTGTTGTGTTAAACAAAGCCAGTGGGTGGCACCACAGGTAAACTGATGCAACATATGTCGCAAACCTATTCATTGTCCTTAACAAAGCAACTGTTGTAATGAATTCTGTTATATGGCCTGTATTCAAAATAAAGGTGTATCGCAAAACATGTCAAGTGTAGAAAATGTCGATCCCATTTGGGAATGATGATTACAAATGGCTATTTTAAATGGCTGTTCATAAACCAAAATTATTCAGTTTTGATAATTTCTTTCTTTCATGGAGTAAAGAAACCAGGGAATAATTACATTTAGGAAGCTAAAATTTACCCCGTCAAGTCGTAAAGAAGCCGCTTAAACACCAGAGTTGCACCTGCATTTATAGTCATAATCTCAAATCCTGCTTTGTAGTACGGACCCCAAGAGGCAGAAGAGATAAAAATGCAGCTGCAGATTCTCTGGCACTTTGACGAGAACGTTTTCTGAAGCACAGTAATTCCTACCTTCCTAAGGAGGGCAGGGTGGTAAACAGTGCCAATATAATTCTGTCAAAGTACATTTATTTAGGGAATATAAACACAACCTTCTAAGGAATCTTTAAAGAAATATCCCCAATTTCTTAAATGCAGCCTTTTGAGTTTTGTCTCAGCATAAATCGGTCATACAACAACTTTAAAAGGTGACAGAATGGTATTTTTTTAATCAAAAATCCAGATTACTGATGTCTACTTAGATAAATTAAAAAATATGATGTTTACTAAATATTTTAAATTAAAAAATATTTATGAAAACCTCCATAGTATCTTCGGATTAAGACTTATTTTATTGCTGCTCTCTGCCAGCCTCTGAACAGGCACTTTGTTTCTGAGCTAATGCCCCGCCCCCCAGAACACTGAGTCTCTTGTGATTGGCCAGCTACCAGCTGACACACCCATGACCGGGAGTAGCCGGGAGTGTTGGGGGAGGGTTCGTTGCGCGGCAAATGTGCAGATATTTGATTTTCCAGTGAACGTCCTCTTTAATGTCAGACTTTAAAAGAGAAAGTCATCAGGAAAGTCATCATGTTTTAGTCAAAGTTTCTCTTTTTCACTACTGGACTCTGCACATGGCATAACTTAAGTCTGTCAGAAAACACTGTGGACTTTTCTGTGGGAATTTGAGCATCTGAAAATGAGTGTCTGGTTTTACGCACTTGGTGAAATCTTTACTGAAATGCAAGGACATAATCTGTTACCAAGCAACCTTAGTATCTCATCCCAAGGTTTTTTTTTTTCTTAAACTTTAGCTTATCTTGAATTTTGATATAAGCCAATAAAACTCACTCCAGTCATGAACTACCACTTTTTTAAAAAAAAATAAATAAATAAATAAAAGAAAAATTCTAATTCCATCATCTTTGGTTGCCATATTTCTGAGATATGAAATTTGTATGTTTTAAAAATTGACGTCAAAGCAGCTCTGTGTTTGAGAAACCTTTGTATGATGATAATCTGCCTGTAAACGTGTTCTCACCTTTTATATGATGTCCTAAAATTTGACTCTTTTTGTCTTTATGTCTCTGTGTGTGTGTGCGTGTGCTCTCGTTTGTTGAACTCTGTTGAAGGGAGCGTGGGTATGTCAATAAAACAAGCATGTAAATAAAGTGATTTGAAACAAAAATCCTTAACCAGATTATCTTTGTTTATAGTGATGTCAATCAAAGATTTCCTCCAGCGGTCATTTGTTCTATGAGATTTTATTATACTTCCTCCTAATGAATTGCATTTTGTGGGCATGCGTGAAAATATTTACATATAAAAGTGGGGATACATTTTGGCTCCCCCCCCCCCACTTTAATTAATATCCCCCGTGGTCAGTTTCACAGTAAACATGTGTATGAGGTCAGGATAAACAAAAAAGTCAATTGGACCCATGACCTAAACCCAAAAGGACGGTGGCCATTTTGAAACAAAAAAGATAATTCTAGGCGAAATTGGCAGTTTCACATGTGGCGTTTAAACAAAATCCTCCTAGAGTTTCAACTTCAAATTTAGATACAGGATGTCATTCCGGACAAGATAAGGATTGAAAGTTACTAAAAGCTTGACTTAATGTTCCACGGTGTAGATGCTGGGGGACGGGAATTTTGTGGCAAATTGTGGCGTGTCAGCGAAAAACACAAAACGGTTGTAACTCCACTAGAAAAGATCCAGTCCGAATGAAACTTGCTATAATTAAGAAGAGTTCCACCTTTAAAGTGTCTAAGTGGAAATATTAAATTTTGAACAGAGCGCCCCCTATTGGCAACAAGAGACACCAAATTTTACATTTTTATTCTCTTTTCCCACAGAGATTATCGGATCCGACTCAAATTTGGTCAAAACATTGAAACCGCAACGTCGATTCTGTGTGCTGAGTGTCATTGGTCCTGGCAAAAATGGTGTTACCATGGCAATGGTGTCAATTTGAATGGTCGCTAGAAAACAGGACGTTGTTCCCGACAGCCAACAGATGGTCGACTACTCACGGAACTCGACACACGTCGGTCCGGATGACATGTTCAAACAATATCTTGGACCCATGATGGGACGCTGCTGGCAGCTGCGTTTGAATTTGAAAAGCTGTGGTTGTGTAATGTTTAAACATAAACCGCTGCAGTCAAACTATGGTCAAATGATTTCACACAATGTTGACCGGGCCTTTTCAGCCGAGCCTATACAGTTTACTTGGTTTCAGTTTGCATGCTGGTTTACCTGGACAGAATACTATTGTTATTATTAATTTAATCTATATTTAACCAAAAATATCCCATTCAAATAAACATTTTAGTAACAGCTCAGCTAAAAACAGTGATATCTTAGGAAATCTGCCTCTAGGTCTTTGCCCGGAAAATAATCAAGACACTATGTTGCATTATGAAATGTGCATGTACCTGGTAGAACAGAGGGAAACAGTACACCTGATCATCCTCTAGATGTCAGGCTTGACTCTCTGAGAGGCCTCAGTGCACGCGCGCACGCACGCACGCGCACGCACAGCAACAGCATTTTTCATTATATTTTGTGGCTCTGCTGCTGACTAAGAGACTGCTGCCAGCAAATCCGCCACTTTCCATCCATACTGCCCTTTCTCTCACACTCACTCAGTCTCTGACAAATAATAGCTTCATCTAAAGATACCGTACCAAATTGCTTATACACACACACACACACCGACCATCCATCCATCCATCCATCCATCCATCCATCCTTTCATCCATCCACCCACCTATTCCCCTACCTCCTGCTTTCTCTTTTCTCTCCATCCATACACGTCTCGCTGGTGGAGTGTTTAATAGTATCAGCTGCTGCCATATCAGCACTTTATGTGCTACATTATGACAAGCTGTATCAAGTGTGTGTGTGTGTGCGTGTGTGTGCACGTGTGTGAGGGCAACGCCCTTATAAACTGGTTTCTGACCTGCGGCAGCTGCCGGGACACAGAAGTCCCCATTGTTTTGTGGGCAGAAGTACAGTTTCTATTTTGTTTAGTTTTATTTTTCCTTATATATTTACTTCCCATCAGGAATTTACCCTCGTCTGCCACTTTATTAGGTACACAAGGCACCTACTGAAGCGTAAGGAGTGGCACCCAGTGTGGTCTCCTGCTGCTCATCTGCTTTCAGGTTTAGTGAGTTCACTGATTTTCTTCTTCATATATTGGATGTAAGTGTTTTTTTTTTGTTTTTTTTTAATTCCTTTTTAAATTCCTTTCTTTTTTAATTTTTTTTAATTAATTTTCATACAGTTTTTAAATGCTTCACTTTATAATCATCAGTAGTTCTTTTGTTTTTTGGCATTTTTTAATCAATCAATCAATCAATCAATCAATCAATCAATCTATCTATCTATCTATCTATCTATCTATCTATCTATCTATCTATCTATCTATCTATCTATCTATCTATCTGTCTGTCTGTCTGTCTATCTATCTATGTATCTATTTATCTATCTGTCTGTCTGTCTGTCTGTCTGTCTGTCTGTCTGTCTGTCTGTCTATCTATCTATCTATCTATCTATCTATCTATCTATCTATCTATCTATCTATGTGCACAGTGGATGCCCTTGTGAACAACTGGAAGGTTAAGGGTTCGATTCCCGGATCTGCTAGTGTGCATGACACTTAACCCCGTGTTGCTCCTGACAGACGTGTGTGTGTGTGTGTCAATGGGTATGAGAGACATACAATAGTATGAATATATAAGTGAATGGGTAAAGCAGCATTAAATGGTAAGAAAAGCGCAATATCAATACAGACCGTTTACCATTGTACGCGCATGTGTATGTGTAACGCCAGTCTGCTGTTTTGGCCAGTCAGAGGTTTGTGAAGGTTTATATGGAGGGAATTGATTGAAAGAAAAAGAGGCCCTGCTGTATAATGTTGCAGCAGCTAACCTTCAGTAACGGAGGCTCGACAGCCTCAGCACATTTGCCGCAGCAGATCCCGTTGATCATTGCTCTGCTGGAGGCTGAGGCTCTTCGCACACAGTCGGATGCGGGGGACTGCTCCCCGAGGACGCTCCGGGAGATTCCAGCCAACGTGTGTGGAAAAGGTTTCTGAGCAGTTTGACTCTGGGCCGCCGCAGTCTTTTAAGCTCCCCGTCATGGAAAACATCTCAGCTCTTAAATATTCTCGCCTCCGACCACTCCTTTCTTTGTTTGTCGACAACTCAGAGAAGGAAAGTGGTGTTCTGAGAGCATTCAAAAAAAAAAATAATAATAATTCACGCTTGCAAGAAATGGAGGTGCACAAAAATTCTATGGCCGTTTCCAGCAGTTGGTAGAAAAATATAGTCTACATCCTGAAATACCATTTAAGAAAACCCAGAGGAGGAGCAACATTTCACTTAGTTTTCTTTTCCTCCATCCCCTGCTGGTTTGGTAACCACTTTTTTATTTCATGCAGGTTAATGACACGATAAAACTTAAACGTTTTAAAGGTCGAGTAAGTCAAATTAAGGTGAACCTCTGTTCATTTGGCAGAAATTGATAATAAAATTACACTTAACTTGTACATTTACAGTACGCTGTACCTTTTTTTTTTTTTTTTTTAAATTAACACATAATGAGCGCTTCAATTTTATATCTACTGTATATGTATGGGTCAGGCCACATTTTTTGGACCACCATGTTTTTACAGTAGACCACAATGGACAAACTACATCTGTCTTTTTAATGTATCTTTAAAAAGGGATGAATATTATTACACGTAGTTACAAGTGTGTTACTTGTATTACAGTATGTTTTCTTTTGATACTTTCCCACTTCTGTGGTTTCAGAGGAAAACCACCTTTTCTTCTTAAACTAAATTCTTCAATTAAATTTTACGTCTACATTTTTTTTAATATACAGAACATAATAAACTTTTAATATTGTATGGATAATAATTAAAGCAGTTATTCCCCAGATTTTAAGCTTTATTTCATGTTTTGTATACAGTATAAACCTGAGTTGTTGGTAGTTTTACCAAAGATCCATTAATTTCTAATAGAGTTTTTAATGTTTGATATTATGTCACTCATAATTTCAGACTTGCTTATTAAATGTTGATTGACTACATTCAATCAACATTATATTTGGTTATTTTATATTTTATTTTTTATTTATTTTTTTGTCATGAATTAATTTTAAGAAATGTAAATTGAACCGGATAAGGTACAATATCAGTTAAAGGCTGTGTACACACATAAACACACACCAATGACATATGCACCGGGTTTTAAAACTCCTGCTGGGTTTTAATGAAACAGGTTTTTAATTTTACACAGCGATTTTTCAGGAAATGACCAACATAAAATAACAACAGCAGACGTTCAACTGTTTCCACTTTACACCTTTAATAATTAAGCGCGTTAAAAACAATGTGGTCATTTACATATTTACCGTATTTAAGATCTGGTCACAAGTGAGACAGTGAACGCAAACAATAAGTGGAATGTAATTACAGTGTTTTCTTTTTTATTTGCTAATTATTGTTAATGCAGTCATCTCTTTTTTTTTTTTTTGACTTGCACAATTCATCAAACATGAGATCTTCCGAGATCAGCAATTAGTTTGCGGAAGAATTTGCATTTTTAACTGTATTTGCACAACACAGACACACATGGATCTTAATATATGGGAGTTAATGTCCGCAATTAGCCAGAGAATGATTCCCCACACTGAGCCATGCACTTGCTTTACGTTCTAGACACAACGCAGTCTGAGCGTGTTCTCATCCACACAACCCCCTGTATACATCTGCACACAAGAGACGCCTATATATGCAGTACAAATAATCATATACACACACTTATTACTCCAAGTCTTGTGGGATTCCGGGAGCTGCCAATTCCTGACAGGATAAATAATAAACCTCTGATGGAGGCTGCCATGGAACGAAAAGCTCCAGATTGAATCAAATCTAACTGGAGTGTGTGCGTTTGTGGTGCATCTTCGTTGTGTAGATCAAAGTTGATTTGAAGCAGGATGCTGGAGCACGTGAAGCAGCCGAGCAGGTCCGGTAAACAAATCCGTCTGTTTCCTCCTCTGCAACTACGTTCTTCGACAACTTACTATTCAGTGGACACTCTGTGTGTTTACGCCAGCTCTGGATACAACAGTGTTTGGCAAAGTACAGCAGGATGTAGGTAGATTTCAAAAAAAAAAAAATAATAAATGTTTGTCACTGAATACTTTTGAGATATTCTGGGGACACACACACACACACACACACACACACACATATATATGAGCTTTCTTGCAGCAACATGAGGAGGCAGCATTGGTGCCCCTGATGTTTTTAAATGGAACAGTTTTTGGTCATAATTGGAGGATCCCCACATAAATAATAAGAGATCCATAAATTCAAGTTACTTGTAAATCATATCCATCTTGTAAAAATCCATTCGCTATTTACATTTTATATATTATTTCATATTTATAATTTCAAATGTCGTGTTCCTGATCTGCCGAAACCCTGCAAATGTGAGTAATAATTGTATCTCTCTCCCATGTTTATACAGAATCGCACAGTTCTCAAATTAAGTCACCGTTCTCCTGTAAAAACTGCATCCAAAATGGCAAAGATAATAACGTAGTAAGATAATTACACTATGGCATCAGTTTTAACATTATAATAACACGTTTAAGGCTAAAAGTTTTCTATTTCAGCTGGTGATTAGCTTAGCTTAGCTTAGCTTAGCTTAGCATAAACTGTTTCAATCTCCACACCCAGAATTTGGTGTGAACATAAAAAAATTGAAGGAAAAACACTGTGAGTGTGTTTCCTTTAGCTTTTGAACGGTTGAATTGTTGTTCATGTGACTTCGAAACTTTGAAAATTTGAGACCCAAGAACGCAGAAGTTGGACGAGCTCAGTCGCTATGCGGTTATCATAAGGACGTAATCAGCAGAACAGCACATAGGAACATTTGTCAAATTCTACGAAACATATAACTAAACTTTGATACTTCTTTTACAAAAATAGTTTTTATGGGGAATTAAAAAAATGTATAGAATTTCTCCATGTGTATCTTTATTCTTTTTTTGTGTGTAGCCTACTCTTCCTGTTTCAAAAATTTAGTTAAGAATTACCATTCTTAAGAAAATAAAATTGATTTCTGAATTTAATATTTTAGATGTATATTTTAACTGCCAAAAAAATCTCTTTATGAAGACATTTTTTCGCATTAATAGGTGCTATGAATGAAATGAACTGTATTTTGCCTTGTATCCCTTTTTGAAATTTCTGATTTTATAATAATAATAATAAAAAGGACAAGTTAAACCAAGCAGAGAGCCTCTGCCTGGTTTAACAATGCATAGTTTGAACAATAACAACACGTTCTTAACAGATTGTGATTTAAATCGACAGCAGAAGCTACGAGCTTACAGGCATAAGTTAGTAAATCCTGTTGAGCCGCGTTTCCCGGCAAACCTCGCGGCTCAGAAACACAACTCATCCGAACTCCTGCCGTTCTCCGCGGGGCCCTTTAAGATCGCGAGAGGTAAATCTGGATCTAATTAAAATGACAGGATGGGTAAATGTCCTCTCTCTGAGTGTTCTCCGGGGCCAGAAAAACTTTCATAATTAGGAATGAATTGATCGTTGACTGCAACAGTCGTGAGAGTAGAGAGCGCTGTGCGGTTTCATTTTGTTCTGTTTTCCTCTCATAAACACTTTGCACACATTTGGCAGAAGGGTGACGTTTGAAAAACTTCAAAATTGACCTTAAACAACACCAGGGGAGGCTTCGCAGGTGCAAAATGTGATTTTTTTTTTGTAAATTTGGCAATTAAAAATATGTGGTTTTATCCTGTAGCTTCAAAAAATAGCCACAAATTTAAGCCAGAACAAATTTAAAAACATGACAGTGGAAAAAAACCACAGCACAATTAAATTACTTTACTTAAATTTATTTATGAGTGAACAAAGGCATTTTACTTGTGGATTCCTCAGGTTAACAGCTCATATATACTATATGTGTTTAAAGATAGATTAAATTTATTTAAATAAATTTTCCTTCACCCCGGTGGAGACCAAAAAGAATAGTTCCCCATTTTCATCAGGCAGACAGCAACACAACTCTAAATGACGTGATAATATTGGTCCACAGCAGTAAAAGTTTAGAATGGAGTCACAATACGTCAATGCTGCCTCACGTGGCCAATGACAGTCGGTTGGAGCACATTTATGTCTTTGACGGCTTAAAACCCACACTTTTTAAGCTTCAAATCACTTCTTTAAGCTTTTTCTTCTTTAGCATTTTTACGCTTCACTGACTTGGCAGATGGTAGGTTGAAAGTGGTATATTTAATAAAAATCTCTCCTTGCACTCAGACTTGGACTTGAAACTTGCAAACACAGGCGAGACAATGTGGCAGCGAGACAGTGAAGAGCGGAGCCTTTATACATGATGAACTGATGGGACAATTCGAAGCAGGTGTGGCCGATGTGGGCGTGGCCAAACATCGGAATCAGAGATGGAGATATATCTGGAAGGAAGGAACAGAAGGTGATTGCTGGAGACACGTAACACGGGAATGACAAAAGGTCAGAATAAGTGCAGATCAGTTAAAAGACCACAAATTCATTAAAGAAATTCATTAAAAACCAAAAAGTAATCTCTGATATTCACCAAAGAAGCTTAAAATATCTTGAAAATATCAAGTTTGTTGATAGGGTTCTGTTTTTCCTTTCATGAAAACATTTAGCATTTTAGATTTGGTGTATATATATGATGTTTAATGATTTAATTACAAGTGAACTTAGATCACCTGCAGCACAGAGAAGAACAATATTAACCCACACTCTCAAAAATATAAATGCTGATGCGTACTGAAGAGGGTACAAATGTTGTTGCCATTGTTGCTGTACCAGACTGAAAGTTTGTTTTGGTATGTCATAAAAATGCACCAACACATGTGCCTTTATGAAAGTATGGTACAGAGATACACCAGTTAAAAGGGTATGATTTAGTTTTTTTACTTAACAAAAAAAAAAAAATCATAAACATTTTGACCATTTACTTGCAGGAATAAAAAGCAAATTCATGTGGTAAAAGTGAAAACATACACATAAAATGTATAAAACGTGAAGTGGTAATGAAAATAACATTTTCTAAGAACGGTTTTTTCCTGTGCCATAGAAAAAACGTCCGTCGCTTCTCGCTTCAGCCGCCTCTAATTCTGTTCCCGGTCACTAGTGCACATGTGCCGTCGGTGCACCAAAGATTTGGCAAAAGTGAGATGTCTCACTCCGATTTGCTTCAGTAATACATAATACATAGCATTATGATGACGTCACTAAGGCCCCATCGACTACTAAATTAGTCAACAGCTAGCCGACTAGTCGTTGCAACCCTAATATATACCCTTATATAAATGTTTTTGGTTTAATTCACTTTAGTGAAAAGGTACATTTCTGGCATCGCCAACAAAACACTGAGGGAACTTTGTCCAAACGTGTACCAGCAGGTACAGAAATGTCCGTGTCTTGTCCGCCCATTTTTGAGTATGAACACAAAACAATCAGTGGCTGCACCGATGCAGCATTTTCAGTTACACGTACCAGAACACGTTTCATCACGACACCTTAGCTGACTGCGTTAACAGAGCGTTCATCTCGGCCAACACATGGCGTCATCACGCGGACTGGATTCGCCTCCACATTTAAATAATCCCCTCTTTTCCCTCATTACCGGCTTTTGTCTCAATGGGAGGCTCGCAGTCAGCGGCGGCTGCAGCTGGAGGAGACCAGACATTTTTAATCATTTCAGCCAATCAGCACGCATTTGTGCCAATTAGCTCCACACGTTCCTCCCTCCATCAGCCCTATACAGTACATTCTGAACCACATACGAACAATAGCAGTTAATTTACTGAGCTCTGCTTCGGATCCATATGGTTGACATACAAACTGCGTGAAATGAAGCCATTCTAACAAATTTCAATCATCATCAAACAGCTTAACGCAGGCAGCATCCACAACAGTGGGGCTTCCATTTTGATATTTGGAGGGGTGAAAGTGGCCATGACTAGAGATGTCCATGAGAGGTTTGGTGATGATCGATCGCCGTTTTTTCAAACATTGAAGCGTTTTAGAATCTCGCCTGTGGAAAGTCTGGGTGTAAAATAAATCTGTCTGCGAACGACGTACAGAGAGACAGCGACGGGCGCGGTCCGAGGGGCCACAATGTCAGCAATTTTGACTGTAAGAAAATGATCAAAATGACTGGAATCATACCGAAAACAAATTTATTGTACAGACAAGTGGACCAACTCGTTTTATTTTATCAGTATTCACTTTTTTACCTTTCATGATGACCTGTCTCCCCGCACTGTACGTCCCTTTTATTGACAGTAGATGAGAACAATTGTAGATTTTTGCATTATTCCCTTTACAAATGATGTGAAGATGCAACTTTACTAGTTTAGGTTCCTAGGTTTCTCTAACATTCCCAGCTAAAGTCGAAAATATAAATAAAAGTGAACAATTTGCCTGAAGTTTTCTCCCCAAAGGTTTTTTTTTTTTTAATTTGCTATAAATATTTTTTTAATTTGGCAGAATCTGGAGATAATTATCCTTTTTTTTTAATCATATGAACCTCAGAATGAGTCTGGGTCAAATCTGTGGAGGCCGTCATTTTAGACAAAGCCCACAGTGGACAAACTATAAATATGTTTTGCGTTTTGATGCTCACTGCAAAACGTACAAGAAATAAGCTAGATACCCTTGAATAGGTTTAAATTGTCTTGTTTGTATAAAAACAATCTGCCAATAGGGTAAACAAAGATGTAGAAGCAAGGAAATTCAGTCACATAGGAAATGAAGAAATGAATTTAATAAGGACTTAAGAATTTACACTTCAGAATTGTTCTTATATTGTTCTTCTTATATTTGTACACACAGTCTCTGATAGAGAATTTTACTTCTGTGTTTAACAAGTTCTAAATACATGCCGGTAATCCCCACACATGTAATCAGTCCCCACCAATTGGGATTACATGTAATTTTAGCTGGTTCCTGTAATTAAAGCTTTAAGTACACTGTGATATCTTACTGGGACAAAGTTAGATTTTCTTTCTTGGAATTAGAATGTTTTCCCTCGTGCAAAACTTGCTTGCGAAGATTATTTTTCTTTTTGAGCAAAACAGTTTTCTGGAAATTCACCTTTCTTGAAAATCTATTTTTGCAGTGTAACTGAAGCCTACATACTGTAGGTTTTTCCCAATACATTTGGAAAGAAAGGGCGAGGTGAGGGGCATTTACCTGCAACATACGACTTCACCACTAAAGTTTTCACACTGTTACCTTAAAAGCATTTAATTACCGTAAATTCCGCACTATAGAGCGCACCCGACTATAAGCCGCACCACCCAAGTTTCATAAAATTTAAGAAAAAATACACATATGAGCCGCACCTGACTGTAAGCTGCAGGTGGCCACGCTGAAACATGAGATCTTTATGGTACACAGAAAAATTATTTTAAATGTTTAATTACTAAATACGGCAATGACAAAGCTGTAATACGGCAAGTAGCGGCAAAGTAGCGGCTTATAGAGCGGAATTTAAGGTAACTCAAGCAAAGACCCGTTTTTGCAGAACAACCAGCTTTTGTATTTTGCGGACAAAGACAAAACACACAAATGTACGTTTTAATTTTTCAGTTTTCTTTCTTGGGTCCATATCAGAGAATGAAAAGGTTACCACAGAGGGAATAAAGTGATGAAGTGGCACCTCATCAGCAGCGCCGTGTGACTTCTCCGACTGAGAATCACACGCATGCGTTCGTCTGGCTGCTGTCAGCCTCCTGCAGTGACACCGCTGCCAGAACCACAGAGTTAAGACATGATTAGTTTGCTCTGGTTCCCGTGGACTAAATCACGTGTGTTCCCATCACCGTCTAGTGGTTTGCACATACAGTACAATAAAACTCCAACTGTGATGTGGAGCTTTTACAATAAAACTCCAACTGTGATGTGGAGCTTTTCTTTCTTTTCTAAATTGGCTGATCACAAATCCTGACCTTAAATACTGCTTTTCAAGATTTAGTAATAATTCTACGTCAAGTGTAGAGCCATGGTTCTCAAACTGTGGTACGTGTACCACAAGTTCCACAGTCTATTGGCACTTGGAGGAAAATTCAGAAATACCGGGGTATGTGATTGGAGTGGAGCTGAGGACTTTTGACCAGAGTACATAGAAAAAGAAAACAAATAACAAAACATGATAACAAATAAAATAATAATGATTAGCGCCACCTTATCTCCTGCTACCTCTCGTTCCACAGTTTGAGAATCATGGGTTCACGGATAAAAATTGAACAGTGCAGCGCCTTACGATTGATTTACTGTAAAACAAATAAGAGCAAAGTGCAATTAACAGTAAAAGTAGCGATGGAGTCTTGAAATCCCGTGTGTGTTGGTGCTACTGCTTTAAGCATAAACTTCTCACCTGTGAGTAGGCATACAGGTAGTTTATTTCAAGTCAGTGGCTCGCAACATGAAACCGGCCGCACTCAGACAAAATTGTAATGTGGGAAAAAAAAAAAGGGACTCGGCGACTGTGATCTGGAGGAGATGCTAATACACAGCAAGCATGAAAGAGATAGAAGGCAATCAGCGTGGCAACACAAGGGGAAGAGTGAGGGAAGCGCAGCGGGCGAGGGTGACACTCTGTCAGAGGAAGAGCTCGTTGTCAGATGGGTTAATGCTACCTGAGTTCAAGTCGCTCTTAAAGACGTCAGATCACACAAGCAGATTTCCCGCCGAGGGATTTGAGGCAGGCGCCTGCCAGTGTAGCCGGGGTAATTGCATTTGGTGGCTGCTACAAGATCCCGATAAGAGCAGATTTGCTCTAAGGACGCAATGACAGGGCAAGGTTATCACAAAGCTGTTTACCCTCTTTACTGTGGAGGAGAGGAGAGGAGAGGAAATGAGGGGAGACGTTCCTGAGACACACGAGCCGAAACTTCATTACTGTAGGGAACATGATGATACTCGCCTCCTCCTCAGCATGACTGCCACTAACCAAACAATATCTATGGGACATAAATATTAGCATTGAGGTGTGTGAGTGTGTGTGTAATTGTCTGTACGCTGTGAGGGCAATTTGACTCCAGCCTATTTTTGTGCTGCTCCTCACAACTTTAAAGGGCTTTTTTTTTTACAGGGTTAAGAGTTAGTTTTAAGGTTTGGGGTTAAGTAGACACACCACAGTCTATAGTGTCTGTGTCAGATACTAAACACCAAACTTTGATGTTCCTATCTTGAAGTTCGTTCAACGTAGTTCCAAGTTCCTTCAACGTAGTTCAACGTAGTCCCAAGTTCCTTCAACGTAGTTCCAAGTTCCTTCAACGCAGTTCCAAGTTCCTTCAACGTAGTTCCAAGTTCCTTCAACGTAGTTCCAAGTTCCTTCAACGTAGTTCCAAGTTCCTTCAACAGTTACTTCAACGTAGTTCCAAGTTCCTTCAACGTAGTTCCAAGTTCCTTCAACGTAATTCCAAGATCGTTCAACGTAGTCCCAAGTTCATTCAACGTAGTTCCAAGTTCCTTCAACGCAGTTCCAAGTTCCTTCAATGCAGTTCCTTCAACGTAGTTCCAAGATCCTTCAACGTAGTTCCAAGATCGTTCAACGTAGTTCCATATTCCTTCAACGCAGTCCCAAGTTCCTTCAACGTAGTTCCAAGTTCCTTCAACGTAGTTCCAAGTTCATTCAACGTAGTTCCAAGTTCCTTCAACGCAGTTCCAAGTTCCTTCAACGCAGTTCCTTCAACGTAGTTCCAAGATCGTTCAACGTAGTTCCAAATTCCTTCAACGCAGTCCCAAGTTCCTTCAACGTAGTTCCAAGATCCTTCAACGTAGTCCCAAGTTCCTTCAACGTAGTTCCAAGTTCCTTCAACGTAGTTCCAAGTTCCTTCAACGCAGTCCCAAGTTCCTTCAACGCAGTTCCAAGTTCCTTCAACGTAGTCCCAAGTTCCTTCAATGTAGTTCCAAGTTCTTTCAACGCAGTTCCAAGTTCCTTCAACGTAGTTCCAAGTTCCTTCAGTTTCTTCAACGTAGATCCAAGTTCCTTCAACATAGTTCCAAGTTCCTTCAACGTAGTTCCAAGATCGTTCAACGTAGTCCCAAGCTCCTTCAACGTAGTTCCAAGATTGTTCAACGTACTTCCAAGTTCCTTCAGTTCCTTCAACGTAGATCCAAGTTCCTTCACTTCCTTCAACGTAGATCCAAGTTCCTTCAAGGCAGATCCAAGTTCCTTCAATGTAGTCCCAAGTTCCTTGTGCAGTTCCACGTTTCTTTGGAGCCATTATATATATACACATTATATGATGTTTATAAGACAATTTCCATTTACATTTTGAATTGTGAAGAGAAAAGTCCTTAACACCTCAGCTCTTCCTCCAAACAGCCAATCTGCAGCTCAGTAACAGCCAAACTGGGAACTACATCTATACCAAAACCATTTGTGTTGTTGTACTGGTGCGAGCTTGCAATTGTTTCACCACAATTTCAACAGATTTACGACTGATGCAATATAAAGTATTAACTGCCAGCAATGTGGGTTTCAAATTAAAGCAATACCCCTTGCATTCATGGAAAAATAATCCAATATAGCAGAGTTTCCCCACACATTTTCTTACAGGGTCATACTTTATAAACATGACCCAATTAACAACATAAATCATGACAAAAAGGAAATTTGTGAAACATTTCTGAGTAATTTTTATGGCCATTTCTGTAACAACTAATATTATTTTGAATTTCCAAGAGATATAGTTTAATAAATGAATCACAACTAAATTGTATGTACGTGTTGTTCAGTTAACTTTACAGTAAATAAAGGCTGGGGGAAAAAAAATGATGAAAAATGAAAATTGATCGACTGTGACCAATCTGTGAATCCTGACCCACAAAAACCCACAAGATTAAAATGTCCATATAAAATTCATAAACCCACTCATGAAGCATTATGGACACAATCTTTTATCACTGTGATGCATTTGAATCGTTTCATCATGTCACGTCTGTCTGACTGTCACTCCCTCACCGCACACGTCTGTCACTGTCAGAGAGACAGAGAGAGAGAGAGAGACGGAGAGACAGACAGAGAGACAGAGCAAAGAAAAAGTAAAAAGTTCAAAGACGAATGTGTCCAGGCGTGAGCTCTGTAGGCTTCAGGCTGTCAAAAAGTTAATCTGTCTGTCATGAGGTGTGCGGACACTGGGCTTAAGGTTGGACTGATGTCATACATGGACAACCAGTGTCCATCAAAAGACATCTCCAGCTGACACTTTGTCCCCATCTTCATCGATCGTAGAGGAACCGTCTGTTAATGTGTTGCTGAACACAGACATGATGCAATTATACTTAGAGAAATTGACCATAAATCAGTATAAATCAGATTGTGTCACAACATCATGACATTATGCAAAATGAAATACTTGTGACGGTGACAGTGATTGTAGTCCAGTAATCCAGTAATCAATTTAAAGTGGTGGCATTAATACTGTGATAAGGTGATAGATTAAAAATAGCATGGATGGTTGCGACACCTGCGTAAATTGATATTGATATATTTCCAATCTCCTCTGTGTTTTACAGTAACACTCTATGTTAGAGCTACATGTGAATAATAAAAACAGAAAAAAAGAAAAAAAGAAAGCCTGAATTTTGAGATTAAAGCCAGATTTCTGGGTTTGTTTCTCAGATTTAAGTTAGAATGAAATAATAATAAACAGAATTCCAAGATTAAAGTCGGAATTCTAAGATTAATTTCAGATTATGAGTTTAATCTCACAATTGCTTCTTTTTTTTGTATTTTGTTTCGGGGGGAAACATTCACATGTGGCCCTAATCCTCCTCCATAATCCAGCACAGAGTCAGAGAAGGTTTCTGACTGTTATAGTCATGATGTTGATGACAACATGACATGAAACAAAAGTTCCACCAAACTCCCTGCTGGTGATTTTTCATGTAAATCAAAGCTCCGTGTGGAAGCTGCATCCTTTAAATCACAGCCTTCTGCAGCAGCAGCAGTCGTTCAGTCGTGCACATGTGACCCTCCTTCAACTCCACACTGTCACTTTATTTTTTACGATGTTTACACGCGTTCGGAAGAGAGGAAGAAGGAGAAGCTGATACTCTGATGTACAGTCTGGTCATGGAGTGTGTGTGTGTGTCAGGTGTTTATGCCAGTGTGGAAAGTTCACCTGTGGGTGCACTTGATTTCCTGTGTGTGTCTAAATCAAACTTGAATATATGTGTGTGTGTATAATAAGTATGAAGTAGTGGATGTTGTTGCTGGGTGTGTGATTTAAAGCCTGCAGGGCCAAATTAAATCATCCCCCAAGGCTTCTCCACTCAAGTCTGTCACACAGAACACTCATCATCACAGCAGACCAGGGAGGAAATAACCAGTCTGACATTTAAAAAAGTCAAATAAAATAATAATTTATATGAATATGTAAGTATTGAGATTAGTCAGGTTTGATATTTTGTAAAAGCAGAACTATAACTCTATTCTTACTGTCAGACATCCTTTATACAATATTACTGGTTTCTAGTTTGGTGTTGACAAACAGAACCTTAGGCCGCTTTTCCACTACACAGTTATGGCACGGCACGGCTCTGCTCGGTTTGGTATCTGATACGTTGTTTTCCATGACTTCAAAAAGAGATCAGTCCGCCTGACACAGTCGCTGAACTGAAATACGGCCGAATGGCTTGTGATCGGGCTCACCATCTCCGTCTTTCAGCAGTGCTGCCGCTAAATACACCAGACTCCTCTGTTAAATACTGAGATTTTACAAATGTCCTTGTTAAATGTTGGAGATTAACGCATGTTTTCAGGATTTTGAAGTCTTTTTAACTGATCTACAGCTCGGCATTGTTCGCTTTGATTCCTCTGTTGGACGTCGCAGCTCGTGACTCTTCCGGTGACGACGCTCTCTGACCAATCAGTGGCCGGCAGTCTGTCCACGTCACATTTTAGTATCGGCTCAGCTCGACTGGAACCTCGACAGAGCAGGGACTAAAAAAAAAAAAAGTACCAGGTTCTATTGCTAGTGGAAAGGTAGAGTCTTTTCCATGTCAAAAATCTAATTCCAGTCCAAGGATAAATCCATGACATGTACAACAATTATTAATGAATGAATCGTTTAATGACGTGAAAGACAAAATTGGACTGATACCAGCATCTGTTGGAAATCGAGGCTGTGATATTAGTACCGATATGAGACACAAAAATAACAGCATTGGACTGAAATTGGTATGGATCAATCAATAATGACCATATGTTTTGAGTCCGATTTGTGTTTTCTTAGTCGCTTCCGCAAAACAAAAGAATAAATCCGTGCACATGTAGAATAATTACTAATGAATGAATCCGCTGATGTCAAAATGATGAACTGGTTCATTTGTGCTGCTGTTCACCGCTGCACTAACGCCACACCATAACTCTACATGGGGCGTTTTATTTGAGATGCCGCTGAAGTGTTTAGCAGCATTTGGAGAACAGCGAAGCCGAGCTGGGGCTGACGCCGGCGGGGCTGAGATGGATGGAGCCCTGTCGTGCTATAAATCATACTCTTATTAACCCTTGGGCAAGTGAACGTAAAGTCACATCAGCCCCCGGGGAACCTGCAACACCAGGCTCTTTATACTCGCCTTGTTTCTTTTAGCCTTCAGTCTGCCGTCGTGGACAGAATCGGCCTTGGACTCAGAGCATTTTGTATGTATGTGTGTGCATGTATTAATAAAAAACAAACAATCCCTGTTTTTATACGTTCATGCAAATATGAGCAATTTGTTTTTTTACGACGCTACCAAGCCATAACGCTAAAATATACAGCTGCTGGTTATATTATAGCCATAATTCCCACACGGACCCAAAACAATCCAGTCTGGACCACAATGATTCTTGTTTTCCTGGCCGCGATCCACGAAGATTAAACATGAATGTGGTGTTTTTTTTTTGTGATTATAGTATTTATTTGCTTTTTCTTTAACTGTTATATTTAGTAAATTCTGTACATTGTGTCTGATAATCAGAACACAATATTCATTTGTGAACACAGACAGTCATGTCCTCATATGGAGATTTTACAACGAATGCTGGAAAATGAAAACAAAACAGAGAGCATTATAGGCACTAAATTGTTTTGTTGATACAGACATACTGTAGACTATTCATATAAAAAGGCATTTATCCTTTTTTTATCCTTTTTTTCCTATCATTTTATGTTGGGCATTTTATAAGACATTCGACTGTGCATGACAGTAAAGTACTGTAAATTGACTGTAACTGTAATGTATTTCACTGTAAAAGTCACACTTAAATTCTGATTCTGAAATATCAAACTATAATTACCACAGTCTCTTTTATATTTCTAATGGAACTACGCTGGAGGACCTTTGAAATGTGTTGAAATTTTAGGAAAAAGAAGAAGAGAAGATGAGAGGATTCTAACTTTAATCACAAAAAATGTTCAGCTTTTTTGTTCACTAAAGTTACAGTTGTGACTTAATCTCAAAATGTTTTGTTTATATAATTTTTTTAAGAAAAAAAGAAAAGCAAACATTGAGACTTCAATCTAAAAATTATTCTCAAACTCAGACTTTCTCAGAATTCGATTAATCTGAGATTTTCAACTTTATCTCAGAGTTCTGACTCTTTTTCTCAGAATTCTGGCATGTTTCTCTTTACCTCAGAAGAACCCAGCAACCTTTTCCAAACCTTCAGAATTCAGCGTTTCGCTTGAGCATCTCACATCAAACGATTCTAAATAATCTTGACTCGATGGAAAAAGACCCCGAGTCTGCAAAAAGGTGTTGATTGATGAATTGTGCACAGTGACAGAGTAAACAGAGTCATCTGCTTTTGTCTGAACATATTTAATGCGGCATTAAAATGTCTCAAATCCTGAATGAAGTGTTTAGATGAGTTACAGCTGAATGTTCCTTAACAAACCTCGAACTTCAGACTGTGTGTTAACGCGCGGATCAAAGTCGGTGAGAGGTTTGTCAAATTAAATCACAACAACTCACAGACTCCCCCCCCCCTCTCGCTCTCTGTCATTATTTCTCTTTTCCTTCCGTTCAATCATCCTGGACGTTTGGCTCAGGTTCTGTATGTCGACGACATCTGGATGTTGCTTGATATCCTCCCAGATCATATTCTTGATTATCCTACAAAATTATATTTTCATACTGATTGGCCTTACATTAATCTTGTACAACATCTGTTGCATGTCTATCCATCACGGATGACGGATCGCTCCTCCGTTACTCTCCCTGAGGTTCGCCACAAGGCTTTTTTGGAGAGAAACTTTTCCCGTCTCCGAGTCTGAAGAACGATGGTGTTGTAAAGCTTAACATATTGTTTGGGCCTTGAGGCAAACTTCTGATACTGTGCTGTAAAAATAAAATGTGTGTAATGTTCGTTTCATATGAAAAAGTCCCCAGAACTGAAAAACATTTTAACTAATTGTTAAAAGCATGTTTGTCTACCCAGGGATTGAATTTAGTTCACCAATTTAATTCCTTCACACACACACGCACACACATGCACACACACTCCCTTCTACCTGCCAATATATCACAGCCTCTAGGTAGGAAGATTGATGGCATTAAATTGCTTCTATCCAGGTTTTTTATCAGGATTTACAGGAGTTGCTGTACCCGGAGCTTTCCAGCACCACTCCCGTCCATAAATCATCACACACACGCACCTATACACACAAACGGGTACCCACATGGACTTTGGGATATGGCTGAAACAAGATGGATAACCTCCGTGCTGCCTGCTGCCAAAATGAACCCAAACCACACACACACACACACACACACACACACAGAGAAAGAGAGGAACACGTGTACATTTTGACTCTGTAATGGAAAATGTCAATCTCTGTCGATGGCAGAACCTGGAAACACAGTGATTCCTTCCCTTCCACGCATCGCTCTCATTATGGCAAAATGTCACCTCATTTCCCAAGTACATGTCGCCTGATTAATTTCTGAAAAGGGGAAGAAGGGGAGCGACGGAGACAGTGAGACAGAGATGTGCCATCTGTCCTGGGAACTGTCGGAGGTCGCATGAAGTGACGGCGGGTGTCTTCAGGATGGATCAAGGTGGCCGAACCTGTCCGTTGAAATAAAACGGCTCAAGTGTCGGCGACTTGATACAATCCAGACGAGCTTCTACTTTGTCAACTTCCTCTTGCTCCAACTCAGAAAATCCAGACCTAATGAACTGCACCGGTATGAGCCTTCCAGGGAATTCTTCATCTGTCTAGGTCCTTTTTATAGGACACGGGACATCAACAGGTTCCAACTCTCAAATGGTTAATGTGCTCATTGCATGGACAAACAACATCAGCCTTGACACTGATAAGTGAAACATTAAAGGGAAAACAAGGTGTTTTAGTAAGGTGCTGGTGCCAACATGTGCCATCATAATAGTAACCAAATAATAACCAAGCATATAAGTCACATTACTGTCACGTGAATTATACGCTCATTATATCCATCAGAGATTCTTTGTCGCCTTTGTTTTCTGTAATTACTTTGGTAATTTTCTTAAATTTGAAAAATCACCCTTGTGTGAAAGTATTCTGGTCTATTTTATTATGTCTTGCACCCACAGAGTCATACGCCAAACAGTAACCAAAGCGCTGTTTTCAAAAAGCACAATCAAGTGAAATGAGGGTATCATCAGCAAAAGTGTGAAGCAACGCCGCGACCAAAAAAGAGATCCCCGCCGGTTTGCAGAACACAAACGTGGAAGAGCTCACGTCCACTTGTTTGAGTTTTAAACATGAAAACGCTGGTATCTTTCACTTCTCAAATCTACGTTAAAAAGTACACGAACAACGGTTGATCGTCAGCAAAAGTGCGAATAAACTCCACACCTCTGAGCCACAAAATGGTTGTTCCTTTAAATATGTCCTCGATCTTTGACCCATGAACCTCACTCACCCGACCTGACACCCTCTGACTTTGATCTGTTTCCAAAACTGAACTGTCGCGTGCGTTCCCCATTTTCAAACGGATGAGAATCTGGACACTCAAGATGTGATCTTCTTCCTCTTCTTGAATATTTGTGGACCAGGTGGGCTGACATTAAAAGAGACTATGTTGTACAAGATAATGCAAAAAAGTATCTTTCTTACCCATGATGGTTTGTGGATGAAGCCCAGAACTTTTTGAAGTACCCTTGTATACGTACGTGGTACATGTAAAATCAGAAATACTGTTTTACTGTATAAACCAGGGTATGTGATCAGAGTGGAGCTGAGGATTTTTTTAATAAAATAACAATAATGAATTAAGTAATAATAATTAGTCATCTTATCTCTCACTCCGTCTTAATCTAATTTCACTATACCAGTGTGTGAAGTGTATGTGAGGAAGAGGAGGATGATGAGAGTGCAGATTATCTTATTAGGAATAAATCTGCCTCCTGTGAAAAGTCCGTAGCTGACTTTGCTCGGCTTGTTTGCACCACTGTATTTTAACGTTGGTGATAATGATGTTACTTTGAGAGCTCAGTATTTTCTCAAGTAGTATTTGGTATAAAAATGTCTGAGAACCACTGACAATTTCCTGAAATTCGATGCAGCGGCTGCATGTGGGAAAACAAATAAGCTGCTCTGGACATTTTCCAGAGGTATTCCTGCTAAAGGTGCCCATGACAAAAAAACAAAAAAAACAAACAAAAGAAAAGCGGGAAAATCTTGACAGCGAGAGAGTGCCATCCCTCGCCTGAACGTTACAGAAATATTCCTGCTGCAAATGTATCAACCCCAGACAGTCTCCTGCTGCATTTGTCATACGTGAACCGCAACATTTGGAATGTTCCTTTAAAGTATTATCTACTGCTGGTGAGAAAACAAGGATGGGGAAAGGATGCAGGAGGAAAAAAAAAAAAAAAAGAGAGACAAGAGGAGACAAATGAGGTGGAGGCAAACGGGAGAGGCAGCGACAAGTGTTTTCCAGCTGCGAAATAATTAGAATCAGATACGACGGCGGCGTTGTCCCTCCACACCTGTCATAAGGTGGATAATGCAAACAAATGGCCCTCAAACTGAAGACGGCAGGACAACGGTGGAGGGACGCCGCTGTTATCAGACACGCAGTTTACTTCCACATCATACTGTCACGACAGTCCAATTCTTCTCACTTTAAATAATGATTCAATTCTCCTCTTCTTCTTGTCACCCACCATGTATCTTCTCTCTCTCTCTCTCTCTGTGTGTGTGTGTGTGTTCATATTTCATCTTATCTGTTGCTAATATTGGGTTTTATTTATCCTATTCCTTCTTCTTATGTTCTTGAGCTTTATTTTTATTCTTAAGGAACGCCCATTTCCTCCATAGATTAATAAAGTATTCTGATTCTGATTCGGATTTTCCCACACAGGCAAAAAAAAGCAAAAGTGAATATAACTTTCTGGGCTGCTTTATTAACGTCAGTGAGCAACATCACACTGTAAATCTGAGATTGTTTCTGACTAGACATAAAATAAATAAATAAGCTGAAATGAAATGAAATTTCTCTGGGCTAATTGAAACAATTTTTCTTGAAAAGTATGTAAAATAGTTGTTGAAACTGTAAAAAACAAACAAACAAAAAAAAACCCGGGTATTTACCATTTAAAACAAATACAGTAATGTGTAAAAACATAAAATAACAGTTCAGCACTGTGCCAGAAATACAGTCCAAAGGTCATTTAAAAATGTGAAACAGTTACATTTCACCTCAATCAAGTAAAATATTGCAATTTCATTTAGCATGAACATAAAAGTAAGTGTCAAAATCATAAATAGAATTGTATTCACTTTTAAACAAGGGCAACAATAATACGGTATGTTATCTTAAAAGTCATTAAAAATACGGTAAATATACAATGACTTATGACATAGAACTGTCCTGTAAATGATGATCATTTAACAGCAGTCAATGTGAAACAATGTTACGCTCCACAAAGGCACCTTTAATTATCAGCTGTGTGATGTTCATTTAAAACACACTCGCCTTAAAAGTGATACAATAATACTATAAATATACAACCGTTTCTAGTTTTGTGCTATAAAAGGTGCCTTTTTTTTTACAGTTCAGTGTCTTCTGAGTCAATGAATAACAGGTTTCATGTATCAAAATTATATTATATGGTATGTATGAAGCAAAAGTAAAAAAAAAAAAATATATATATATATATATATATACACATATATATTCTTTAGTCATGAAATAATCTTTGAAAAACTTTGGCAAAAAACAAGTCTGTTTGCTGCAAATAACTTTCACTCACAGTCTGCCGATGATGCTGTTACCATGGAGTTGAAGCAGGTGTTAATAGAATGTAGTAAAAATAGCCGATAAAATCACGGCCTCTGTTTTTAAGGTCACGTATGAACTTTATTTTTTAAAGTTGCCTTATCTGCAGGAAACCTCCCATTTCAGAAATTTAAATAATGAACCTCACAACTTTTTCAAGTTCTTTGAGTTTTCTGTTTTTAAAAATGCTAAATTTTTTGTCCCTCTTCTTTTGGACTGGGTTTTTCCCAAGGAGAACATTTTTTCAAATAAAGTTGGTAGTTTTGTTTTTAAAGGACTGGACTGTGATGAAGCCATAATGACCACAGTGCTGTACACATTTTTTTACGGCAAATATCAAATCACAGATAAAAACAGAGGCTCCTCACCAAAGTATAAAGGAAATGACTATACGTAGCTGTATTTTGTCTCTTGTCTTTGTTCTGTCGTGCCCGCGCTCGCTGTTACATGAGGTTACCACACTGACAACGGACGAGGAAATGTGAGATGAATTTCCTGCACGTGTGCGTGTCAGAGGTGAAGAGACTTGTTTGTCTTCTCCGTTTCCTCCTCTCCGTGACAAACGGAGTTCTACTCCCGACAGGAAGCTGCGTTTTCCTCTGCTTAACAGGAAAATCTGCCAGGTCAGAGTTTCCACATCTGTGTCAGACATTACATCATAACTTTATTTACATTCATACGGCGCCTTTTTACAAAGGTCTTTCATAGACCGGATTAATGAAAGACAAACAAGAAAAGTAACAAAAGTACAATAATAATAATAATAGTAATAAATGATTAAGTAAAACAGAACGATTAAAAACAAAAGATTGAAGGTGTAAAATAATTAAAACGGTCAATATTAAGGGTCAGGGTAGAAAAATAAAAATAAAGACATAGTTATAAGAATGCCAGTCTATAAAAACAGGTTTGAAAAAGTGATTTAAAAGACATCACTGATTCTTATCTCCACAAGCTGGTTGTTCCAAAGTTGAGGGTCACGCCGTATATCATAAATGCGAAATAACCTGTATTTCCTGTATATAGCTCTTTCCTAGTTTTCACGACCTGCATGTCTTACGTGTTTCCCCTGCTCCGACACGCCTGATTCAAATGGTCACCTCGTCAGCGAGCTCTGCAGGAGCCTGATAACGACCCATTCATTTGAATCAGCCGTGCACTACGGTGCTGCCACTCACCCATTCACTCGTACAATCCTGAAAAAGTTCTGTCGTACCTTTATCACACCCATTCACATGCCTTATCTGCACATAAGCGCAGAAGTTGAGCATGTTAAACATGGCATCTTTTAATTAAACGCGTGCTCTTTAAATACTGTAGTAAATATGCCAGGCCTGTATGTGGTGCTGTGAGGTCAAAGAAATACACCAAAAACAGAGAAGGAGACACTGAGCATGCGTGTAAAACACATGCTGAAAGCTTCATGGAAATGAAACGTTTGCTACTGAAGGTGTACTTCCTGTTACCAGTAGGTGGCACAATGACTGACTTTGCATTAGCCCCAAAAAGAAGACGATAAAGAATAAAAGAAGCTATGTGCCACTACCACAGTTGCCACGGTAACCCACATACAGGTCAGGGTCAGTGTCTGCCTGTGTGGAGGCCCGCTGTGTGGCTAGTGGCAACACAACATATGCTTTTTAACAATAATTCATAAAATTTGTCAGAATTCCCTAAAAGTCGAGCAGATTACAGTTTGCAGGTCTCACTGACGTTCACACCAAGTTTGGTGAGGTTCTGTGGAAAGGAAAGACCTCAAAAGGGCAAGTGAAAGAAAAAAATGATGCAATAAAAAAGAATCATCGCAGTGTCGATGACAATAACAGACTATGACGTCATTGTTTTCCCCAAAGTTATATGTTGGTGGAAAAAACAAAAATGCAAGGGTTGGTATATTGAGATTTTTACAAGGTTTCCAAAAACTATTGGATATTTATTTTTACTGTAAGCACGGTAAAGGTTCATTTCAGAGTGAAAAATCCATTTTCAAAGCATGAACGAGTGCGCACATGGTTTATTAAAACAGAGGTGATTTTTGGACCCAGTCACTGTCAGCTGACTGTCACTGGAGAGGCACGAGTCGAACTAAGAGAGCGGAACTTGAAGCTACGCCCATTAAAATGACCTTTTCTGCAGCGGATCAGTTCTAATGAGGATTCATGTTGAGACATGTCAGACTGTCCTCCAGTGTCACGAGGGAAAAACACCAGGCCGGGACCACATTTTTCACTCACGGTTTCCTGACTAACATATTATTATTATTGGTTAAATCAAAAGCATCTGTTGTCATGAACAGTTATAACAGTTTTTTTTTTTTTTTTTTAATGCATCGTTGTCAGTCAGTGTCTTTTCATCCATGCATTTCACTCTCACAGTCATGGGAAAGATACCATTGCAGAGGTAGGAAGCAATTACTAAGTGTGCACATCGTTTCATTTACGCGCACACGCACACAGTCACACAGTCACACAGACAGACAGACAGACAGACAGACAGACAGAGAGACAGACAGACAGTGTTCCTCGGGGGGTTAAGAGTCAGGAAATGAGGAGCAGAGGAAGTTGGATTCTAAAACAAGTTGAACAAATCAACACCGCTAAAACAATCTGGCCTCCGTGTGTGTGTGTTCTTGTATTTGTAGCTTTGTGAGGACCAAAAAAAAAAAAATAAATAAATAAAAATAAAGCAGGGGAGGACATTTTGGGAAACTGAGGACATTTTTGTCTGGTCCTCACATCTTTAAAGGGATTTTTTTGGGGGGGGTTAAGACCTGGTTTTAGGGTTAGGGTTAGGCTTTTAGTTGTGATTGTTAAGGTTAAGGTTAGGGACTGCATTATGTCTAGGAGGGTCCTCACTACCGATGCTGCACAAACACACAGGAAGTGAAGACATTTTAGGTGATGCTCACGTTCTGTAAGGGCTGTTTTGATTTAAGGGTTTGCTCAGATCAAAGCTGGATGGATGAATATAGCGGAGGCATAAAACCCAAATTAAAACGGACTATGAGGCTTTTAAAATTTGATGATGGTGTAAGCGTTTTAAAAGCAAAAATGATGTCGATTTTTCTTTAAGAGTCTTACCCTTTCCTGGAGTCTGTGAATTTTGTGTTGGTCTTGAATAATTGAACAATGCGGCTTTGGTTCTGAAGTACATGGGTCACAAATATTATATATTGTTTGTTTATTAATGTCAAACATAAAAAAGAAATCCAACAAAAAAGTGTCAGTCCTCTCTGTGTAGGTTAGTAAAACAGTTTGACAGTTTGGGTTTTGTGGATTCGAAACACTGAAGCTATAACAATAATAATCATAATAACGTTTTTGCTTTATATTTTGAAAATTAAAATCAGTTTCATCATAATAGTAGAGTAATAAAACTTTTCAAACCAAGGCTACAAAGTGCTTACAAGGCTTGAAACAATAGCATCATCATAATAAGGCAATTAAAATACAAAACATATTTGTAACATAAAACCAATGAATACATTTATGATTCACTATTCATTGTTTATAGACACATTTGTAAAAATGACCAGTGCTGTGGTTTGACTGATGAAGACCACGTTTCATCGTTGCACTGCTCCATTTTTTTTAAAATCCATCTGTCTTCCTTCTTCCCCTCTTTTCACTCCCGTCTAAATAGGATTCATACATCCGGAGACATGTCCCATTCAATTCGGACAATGGGAGACTCTCGACACCCACCAAGAAGAAATAAGGACTCGGGAGCCAATCGGACGTTCTGGCTGTGTGTCGGTGTGTGGGCACACATGTGAGGAATCTCCCAGGATTGTTCTGAAAGGCCGAGTCACTTTTTCAACACACGCACGCACACAGTGCCTCACCAGCACCCTATGATAATCATCATGGTTGACTGGCCAATATGACAATATGTGTGGAGACAGGCGATAATGAGAAACATTGCTCGAAGACAAGAGTAGATGGACGGGGGAATGTGCTTGTCCTCGTGAAAAGCACAAAAGTACAAGTGAGAGAAGTTGAAATTAAAGCCACAAGCAAGTGTTTATGTGGTCCTCACACTCCTGCGCGCAGCTGTGAGCTGCCGCTAACTCAGGAAGCCGGACAGACCAGGACGTCCAGGGGATTTAATCTGGAATGAAAAACGTGGCAAAAATTCGAAATGGCCAACTTCCTGTGAGGGGTGAACTCTGGACGGCGGCCATCCCAGCGTAACACAGGAAACTGGGCGGATGAGGAAGACGTCATAACGTTCTCCTTGTCTGCCTTTATTCTGGGTCGCCATGGTGTTGCTGTGCTAGGGATCTTCAACTGGGACGTCGGAAGGGCCAAAATTGACCACAAATTTTAAACCGGCTGACTTTGTGTCAAAGGTGCGTGACGGGAGGTGGCCAGCGCAGAAAACTGGACACATCGTGAGGACATAATTCGCTCCTCGTCGATTTTCAAACTGGGCTTCAAACCAAGGAAATTTCATCTGAGACATGAAGTTGCCAAAAATGATCACAAACTGCCACGTTTACAATATGTCGCATTCTTTTTTTGTGCATATTGACCACATACATCTCCCTATAGAGGTCACCACAGTGGATCACCTGCCTCCATCTTGTCCTCATGTCCTCCTTCACAAAATCCAGGAACCCTCTCTGTGCTCTTTGTCTTTTCCTCCTGCTCGGCAGATCCATCTTCAACATCCTTTGTCCGGTATAATCACCGTCATCCGCACATGACCAAACCATGTCAACCTTTAATCTGTCACGTTATCGCCAAACTATTCAACCTGAGCTGTCCATCCTGGTCACTCCCAATGGAAATCTCAGCATCTCCAGCTCTGCCTCTTGTCTTTTAGACAGATCCACTGTCTCCAAGCCATAAATCAGTAAATAATCATCCAAGTCAAAACAATAGGGCCTCAATGCTCAGGCCATTTTTTTGTAAGAATGACAAAAAAAATGTACAGAATGAGAAAGTCCCTTACAATTAAGAGCAACTGGCTGCTCCAAACCACTTTGCCTTTTAATCATCTTCTCCCCATGTGCTCAAATCAGCCACATAACTCACCAGAACTAATATCCAGACGACTCAGAGAGGTGAGGAGTATTTCTGGGCCCCTTGACTTCCAATTATGAGCCTGTTTGGTCATGGATGTTTGAGAAGACGGGAGCAGAGGGAGAAAGAGAGCGGTGAGAAAGCAGGGAGGGATATGATTTGAATATGTGGATATTCTGCAAGTTCTCCTCTGTCTCCATCATCGCTCGCTGCCAATCAATTTCCCCGTTCCATAACCTTGGAAGCAGTTTTGGGTCACGGCGAATCAATGAGTGCTCTCTCTCACGAGAAGCCGAATAATTATCCAAACTCTATGAATCAGAGAGATTGAGGTCGGGTATGATTTATTCATGCGTTTGTTATTTTATGGAGGCCGCGTGGCATAATAGAGCTGTAACGAATGAGATGAATGCTGACGGCTTAAAATAAATAAAGGGAGTGAGTGAGAGATGAAAGGAGGGGAGAGGCCGCCTGTCAGGACTGATTGACTCCAGCGGACTGACGGGAATGGATGGATGTTCTGTTTTCTGTCTCTTGCCGTACAACAGACACACACGATGGAGTCGCCATGAGTCACTGCAGGCCACTCATCCACCGCGTCTGTTCTTCTTTTGTTCCTGTATAAGAATATCAGCTGGGAATCTGACGAGGAAAAAAAAAAAAAAGTGGCAACTCCATTGCAAGAATATCTAATTTTGTCACAGGCTTGGTGTGATGTGCTAACACACAAGTGCCAAGACTGGCTTCACTGGCCACTTTATTAGGTACACCTGTCCAGCAACTCAATCCCTTTACTTATGTAAACATTGAACCTTCTGATGTTCAAAGTGCCAAATGGACTGATCTGGGTCTTTGAGAAACTGCTGATCTGGGATTTTCAGAGATCCCAGAGAAAAAAAAAAGAAAAAAAAAGAGAAAAATCCCATAAGGGGCAGAGAAGAATGATTTCCAAGTTTGTGTTGCATTTATTTACATTGGCTTGCGATTTTCACTGTTTATCAAATATGGTTTGACAGTTATTTACGCTGCACATTGTTTGTAATATGCAGTAACCACGGTAACATGCCAGCAACAGGACTCACTCAAGCTTCCATTCATTGACCAACTCTGATCATACTTGGATACCAAAAATCTGTCAGGTTAGAGCCAGACTTTTCGGCTCTGCATTGGCCCAAGCTTCGCTCTAGTGTAGACCAGTGTTACCCCGAGATAGTTTGTGAATGAAAAACAGCTTCATTTTCTGCATGTTATTTGAAACATGTACATATAAATCTTAGATGAAAGGCTGGAACAATTAAATAATTTAGTTGAGGGCCCAAAAAGAATCTCCCGTGACCCATCTGTGGGTCCTGACTAGTGCAGATTGTCTTATAATCTGATCAATCTCAGGCTTCTCCATGAAGTCTGTGTGCCGGCATGTCCTTTGGCAAGACACTTGACCTCACATTGGTCCTGCATGGTGGCATGTGAATGGGTGTAAATGGAAACAAAAGTGCTGCATATACAATTAGATACATTGTATTTTCATTGTACACACCATATTTTTTGTCAAAAATATGGTGTGTACATGTGTGGTATTTCTGGAGTCTAGAAAAACTTATAAATGCAGGGAAAAAAAAAATCATAATAAATCAATAAAATATACCAGTGATATTTTGACTTCTTACACTCTGCGGTGCAGTTGGTTTTTCAATGACTTACAATTAATTGCTCTGTAATTCACTTTTAACCCATAAGTGAAGCCAAACTAACCATCGGTTTGACGTCTTCATGGGCCCCTCAGGACTTTTACAACCCTACATCACTTTAAAAGCCTCCCGTCCCTTTTTTACACTCCCCGGGAACATGGATCCATGTTCACTGTACAGTCAGTACAAAGAGATTAGAAGTGAAGCAGTTATAGTTTCCTCCTGAGGGAAGCTGCGGGATGATCACGTCTGATGAGCAACACTGACCTGTACTGACCACAGTGGAGACACGATGCTTTAACATGCTCTGACAATTAAGAGGGAGCCGTGTGTGTGTCCAACATTAATAAAAGTGCTGCAGAGAAACACTTAGCAAGATGGAGTCTAACCAGGAACTAACAATTTATTGATACCACTGGTTTCAAGTTGAACGTTTTGAATGAGTCAAAGACTCATTTCCACTCTCTGTAAACATTTTTCTGAGGAGTTAATGGTCTCAATCACTAGTTTCAGGTCTTCTTCAATAGATCACCGTGTCAGTTTTGTAAATTATGGTCATACGAGTGGAGATTCTTTGGCTGACAGCCGATATAATCTAATGTTGATTACGTCATTACTCTTCTTACCATCCATGAACCTTAAAATATTCAATTATTTAAACCGCAAGAGCGTAAAAACATCGCTGTCTTCCGTGTCCCGGCGTCTTTATATTATTTCTGGGTTTAAGTCGGAGATGGGAGGAGCTGCACCACTGCACTGTCCGGGCAAAGACTTTTTAGGTGCCAATTACCTCCATCCCAAAAGAGATGATCTGACCATGAGACGCAGATGCTTTTTGTGTTATTATCTGAAAGGTCAACACCATCGGACGGACAGTGAACTAGTGTTTAGAGTAAATGAAGCAAGGCCTGGTACTTCAGAGAGCTAAAGAGCTAATAATAGAGAAAAATAGCAGATTTATGATACTTTTAAAACAGGCACACACACACACACACACACACACACACACACACACACACACACACACACACACACACACACACACACACACACACACACACACACACACCATAACAATGCATCATAACAGCAAAGGGTGCTTTCCCTAAAGCAAACTGGAATGAAAGCCATTGTAGCTCACACTAAATCATCTGTTAGCTCGGTTATAGTTTGCCAGATTTTAGGGAAAAAAAAGGAAAAAAGAAATTGTACTGGAAGAAAACTATTTTTCTTTTTAATGGTAAAATGGTCCGTTCTGCTCACGCACTGACACAACTCTAAACACTATCACTTTATTTTGACAGGCCACTCTTAAAACTCAAAAGAATGTGTATGTGCTGACGAATGTCAGCAAAAATACTGTTGAAACGCATCCACACTGATCTCACTGGTTCCAGGCTTTTCTCTCATCTCAGCCGAATATTCAATCACTTGGCTTGATCTATCGTCTGTTTTTGTTCATAATATATTGATCTGATTAATTTAATATAAACATGAAATAATAACATCTTCAGCGCAACAGAATAATAAATCTCTATGCAACAAGATGAAATCTGATGCGCAATATTTGAATTTATGCATAGTTTTGTACCTTGGCAAAGTGTTTGGATGTATTTTTAAGGTTGGATATTGTAAAAGTGAGATTTTAATGTCTTTTTTGACAATGGTGTCTGTCTGGATGCAAAGTGCAACACGTATAATAGCTTTTTTAGAGAATATAAATACTCTAAAAGAATGCAAAATGCATTAGTCCCTTTTCCAGGAACTATGACTTGAAGCGAGGCGCCAGGACTTCTCTAATTTTGCCACAAATCAATCTCTATTAAGCGGCCCCCTGTGACTCACTCTTAGGAGTCTGTGAGCTTGTTAGCTCAGACAGTTTTTCCCTTTTTATAGCAACTCCATTAAATGGCATGATGAACAATACGGAGAACAAAAATGCCTGTGGGAGAGATGCAACAACCCAGAACAGAGGAAACAGACAGAGGCTCTGGGAGCTATTATGATTGTCTACCGTTAGCCTGTGCTGTTAGCAGTTAGCTTCATGAACTGGCCCTCTGAGGGGCTGGAGGCCTTTCCTCTGATTGGCTGACTGGCCCGATATTAACAGAGCTACAGATAGAGGAACTATTACAATTTGAAAACTTCATGGGCTGACCATGATGCAGTTGTCGAATTTGACCAAATGTGGTTTATTTTGGTTTACATACTTCTTCCATTGGTGTTGCACTGTTTTGATACCCTTGACAGAAGCACTAATCTAGTAAAAAGAAAAAAAATCCTCAAAGTGGTGGACCCAACATCCGTCCTGGGTGAGGAAATGTTCAAGAAAACAAGCTGGATCTGCTTTAAAACCTGCCAAGTTCTCCTACGACATGACCAGCCCGGTGTGCTTTTGATCAGGGGTCAAAGGTTGCGTGAAAACCTTCATCACACCAGGTTCCTTGTGTAGAATGTTCTCTACTCCTTCGAAGAAGCATTGACTATCTGATTAACTGTCATCCATCACCGCGTGGTGAACATAGTCTTCTTGGGCGGCGGCTGTGGCAGGACGTCTGGACTAGGAGCATTTTCAAGACTCTCCTTACACCTCTTGAGTTCATCCGGCCACGATTGCACAGTTGACAAACCTGGAGTATCACCACCAATCGAGTGTTTGAGGTCAGGATCAGTACAGCGTGTCAGACATGCCACTGACTCTTTGATCCTTAAATCAAATCAGACACCAACTCGAAAACAAACAAGAATAAGGACGGACGGAACAATGGACACCTTCCCTTTTGTCTTATAACATCATTTTATTTTTCCATTGGTTTCATACAGACAGGAACCTCTGCTAAAAATCTACAATAATGTACAAGCGGCATGGCGCCATTGTCTGTGGGTGTTCTTGGGGAAGCAGCTGTTGTTCAGCCCAATCCACCTTTTCTCCATAAAGTATCTGGTCTGGACACATATATATAACCCCAAAGTGACTTTGGATTTCATAAATAAAACCTATAACTTATCAATCCCTTTAACCTTTTTTTTTAAAACTCTATATGGCCAGTAGGCTTGATATGCACAATAAACATATCTATTTAAATAAATAAAAATAAAAGACGTTGAATTCTTTTCAGGTCCGTTTTCAAACCATGCAACATTGACGGCTTCCAAAGTGTCTGGGCCTCTGTTGCATGTGCATCCATGCAGTCGTATTCATGTGTTTAGTCACAGATGGGAGGTAATGCACAGGGACGCAACCACACATACACATTCAGTGTTTTTGCCTCCCATATTAATGTGTAGTTAACTGCATCACCTCTGTGGTTGAGGGTTTTCCTGCCCAGTGTGTGTGAGTTTTTCCAGGTTCAACATGAGAACACACACCTCAGCAGGTTCCCCTCACTTTCTGTCTCTGAGTCAGTGTTTTGGTGCGTTGGTTTACTTCCTTGCGTGTGCTCACAGCCTCTCGATATCTCTGTATTTCTTCCTCAGGATGGAAACCTGGTCCCTGAACAGCACGGGGTCCAGCCTCATCTGGGAGTGCACCAGGGGCATGAAGCCCAGCCAGTGGCTGAAGGCGTTCATGCAGGTCTGACGCTGGGCGAAGTGGTCCGGGTCGGCCCACCGAGACGCTTTGGTGCCCTGCGTTTGAAAAGACAGGTGGAAGGAAGAACACAGAGAAGAAGGGGAAGAAGCGAGGAATCAACCAACACGGCTCTGCAGCAGGTGATAATGTAACACCACGAGGATTTTGACAGCGATCCTGAATGTGTAATGTTGTGGAAGAAATAACTGACAACAAAGAAGAATGTGAAGGTGAGCAGCCTTTAATTAGTTAACCAAGCCTCTTATTTTTATATAATTTGGTAAATGGTCTTTATTTATTAGGGCTGCAACTAAGGACTGTTGCCATAATCAAATCATTTCTCTATTATTTACTCGATTATTAATCAAGTAATTGTTTGGTCCGTAGAAGAATGTTGATTGGTGTTTACTAAACCTGGAAATGATGATGATGTTCTTGAATGTCTTTGTTTTGTCCAGAAACCAAAATGATTCAGTTTCAATTATTTCTCTGTGATACGGAGCAAGGAAAACATTCGCATTCTAAAAATATATGGAAAAAAAAAAAAGACAAAATATTCACATGTAAAAATAAGGAGGCTTGTTTTAATTACTGAAAAAACACTGATTTGTCGATCACCAGAGGAGTTGACGCTTAATTTAATCATCGATTAATCATTGCAGCCCAAGCTTTTCTAGTCTTGATCACCACTAAAAGCTGCTTTTCTCTTCTGTTTCGTCATTCACCCATTCATACCCAGCAATGTGGGGTTAAGTGTCTCGGAAATGTTGGGTCGACGTGACACGGGTCGAGTACTGGGTACATCTGGTTTCATCTGCTTTCCATCAGCAACAGGAAATAAATAAGAAGGGAGTATAAAAATGAAAATAATAAGTTTGCTTAAGTATGTTACCTCGCTCTGTGTAACCTGCATCTAAAACGTTTGCTTATTTTCCCTCTATGTATTCTAGTTGACGGTAAACAACATTTTAAAAGTTATGTTATAGTTTAATCTACCCGTACTTCCTAATCTACCCTGTTTGTCAGATAGGCAACTTTTTCCAAAGCTGTTGTCCCCCCCTTTTTTCAAATTAAGGTTATGATTGTTTTGCTTCCATGTATTTTGTTTCTTTGTATATATATAGTGACATATAGAAATAAGAGTTACAATTTACCATGTGTTTTTTTTTTTTTTTAAAGACATTTTAATTCTAATTAACATGTCGATAATTATTTAACCAGACACGCCATGCGTCTTTATCCTCCATTATATAAAAGTCAGTAACATAACATTACGTGACAAACTTGTGTATTAAAGGACACTGTCATGCTCTACACATTTCAACGCAATATTGATACTGTGTATTATTTATTTTTCAATTTTTTTTCTCTCTTGACATCTAATTGACCTTTGAGTGACTATTATTAACTAGTAAACAGTATATTATCCAGGATGTGGTTTTTATTTAATCCCTCATAGCGTTGTACTAAGTGGCATTTTTGCTCATGCTTGTTCTCTTGTTATTCTTTAGGGAATTGTAGGGAATTGGGCTTATAACCAAAGCTGTCGATTTAAATGCCAGTCAGGTCAAGAGCTGGGCTACCCTTGAGCAAGGTACCCTATCCCCATTGCTTAATTAACTGTTAACTGGACACTCCAGCCATGAGTGCTACATCCAGTGTACCAGTGCCAGTTGTGTCAGACAGGAAGTGCATCCAGCATGAAAAACACGGTATACATCATCAGCTGTGGCGACCCCTCAAATGAGAGAAGCCAAAAGAAAGCAAGGAATATGTTTGAAACTAAATTAAACTAAACAGTGATCGATTTGGCTTATTCTTACTTTTGTAACTGAAATTAGAGATATGCCTACATATTGTACCACATTTTTCCCAAGTAATATTATTCCCCCTGCTGTAGCCCATGGATCTAAATCGATACAAAATTATCCTCCAAACCCCACTTTAAGACTTCACACACTAACATATTGGCTACGACACAATCCGGCACTGACAAGGCAGGGGATTTTCAGCATCCCAGATGGTGAAGCAAAGGTGTCACTTCCAGCGTCAGCTGAATGCACCTTGCTGCCGAAGCTCCTCCTCATCGTGGACAGCTTGTCAGGACGCAGACAGGAAACGTTGCTGTAGCAAAACATACTTGTCGCCATTTGCTTTCCCTGGAGAATCCAAGGTTTGTCACACTGACAGAGTCGCTCGACCTGACCAGCTGCATCACTCTGTGGGAATCCTCCCGAGTAGCTGCTGACACTCCAGCAAACAGCAGCAGACAGGAAGTCGCAGACAGCACAGGTACAAAATTATAGGGAAAATAAAAAAAAGAAAGGCTCACACATTGTTAGAAAGTACGGCTTGCTTTTCCTTCCTGTTTGCCTCTAACAAGTGTGTTTCTAAGTCCATCAGTCAGTGAGTTGGTCCAAATAAACTCACTCTGCGCAGCCAGAGAGCACATTACAGCGAAAATAGGCTGCAGCTGACGACAGACTGCAGACTCCGGATGTTTCATATAAAAGCCCTTTTTAGTCCTCGGTGAGATGTTTACAACCAACAACTGCTTTGTTGCACTGACATTTGCCTTCAAGTTCTCCACAGTAAGCCATTTTTTTTTACATTTTTTTTATTCAAACTAGACTAGCTGAAGCAGCAGCTGCTAAATAAAGTGCTTCAGAACAGCAGGGGATCCATCTGATGAGATTCCATATTCAGTAACATATTCTCGTCATACTTTTCCTGCATTATTTTTCACGTTCAACAGTTGAATAAAGTGAAGCTTCTGAAAAAGCCACAGGGAAACTATCTCCTGCTGATGCGAGTCCACATCCGGTTACCCGATGATGATGGACCACAACAGGTGGGGAAGAGATGAGGACTGGGCCCTTTGGGCTGCTGCTGCTGCTGCTGCTGCTGCTGCTGCTGCTGCTGCTGCTGGGAGATGAATTGGAAAAAGGGAGGATATAAGGGCAAAGTGGAAGGGCAGAGGTCGCTTTGGTAACGTGTGGCAGGGGGTTTTGTTTCAAAACAAAACCATCCAAAAAAAAGTCAGGGAAATGTCTGGACACTGTGACTTAAAAATGTCTTAGCGAATGAATCGGATTAAACTTTGATTAAACCAAAACACGGACTAGACAAGTCATTTTTCACTTTTTGTAAATGTAAACAGTGGTTAGAGTAAAAAAAAAAAAAAAATATATATATATATATATATAAAGGGAGTTCTTGCTTTTCCCTATTCCCACTGTAAAAACAACAACAACTAACAACTAAAAAAGTTAAATATTAGCTTTAAGCTAAGTTGGAATTTCTTCCTCCCCTGCTCTATTTATGGCAGCCATGCACCAATATAATTTATATAAACAATTAAATCACATAAACAATTGTTTTTAAGAGAAACTGCAGTAAAAGATGTTGAATTTTGAGGAAATTGAGGCACTTCTTGTCAGCTTCCTTCTTCCTTCTCAGTGCAGCCTCTAGTGGCTGGAAGCAGTACTGCAACATGTACTACATGTCAAATAGATTATCACCGAAATGCATACAAATTCAGCACTCGTGGAGGCTTTTCTGTCAAGTTACATAAGAAAAGTAATACAAGCTCACCAGGCTGAACCTGCAGCAGGTGTATTACTGTATCTCAAGAAAAAGAAATTGTATCACAATCCCAGTCTTGGTGTCAGAATCGTTGCAGGTCTGGTCACGACTTCTGTTACTTCGTCAAAACTTTACTTCCCTGGTCAAAGTTTCCCTCATGATGTCAACTTCCATCACCTCCTGTGTTAAATGTCTCCTATCTGCTGTAGCTTGAGGCCAAGTAACAAATCAGAGGTGTGAGAGGTGAGGGAGCAAGGAAAAGACAGGCAGAAAAAAAAAGAGACGGAGAGGGAGGGGAGGAAGGAAGGAGGGAAGGAAGGAGGGAAGGAAGGATGGACGGTGCGTGTAAATCTCAGTTTGCCATGCTGCCTTTACAATTAAGACATTAATCACTAAGTCCATACTGCCAAGTCATCGTACTGCCTGTGGTCAGGCTATCAATCAGGACCCGACATAGGGCAGGCCACAGGAAGTACACACACACACACACACACGCTCTGGTTTCCATGACTTTAGAGGACATTGCATTGACTTACATTCATTTTCTGGAGACTTACTCTAACCTTAGCCATAATTACTAGAGTGTCCTAACCCTAATCTTAAGCCACAGTAAACTCAGCCTTTTAAAATGTCTTCACCTTAAAATAATTTACTTTATGGGGACTTAAGGAAGATACGTCCCCATAATGTGACTGTGGAAACAGATTTAGGTCCCCACAACATAAGGAATACCAGGCACACACACAGAGTGGAATCTCCCACAGAGAAGGTCAGGACTATATTATACGGCCTAAAGCTTCTCTTCTCTTTTATCCGACACAAGAAAATGTGAACTTCTTTTTATCGTCTTTTCCTTTTGTAAGAAAACGACTCTGGCAGCCAGTCTTTTATTCTCTAGAATATATGGCCTTAATGATTCATACCCGCTTTAAAGTTAAGCAAAAATGAATTGATATTTTCATAATTCACTAAAAAAGGAAAGGAGGGCAATAAAACACACACACAGGAATATCTGATTTCTACGTTGGCTCTTCAGTTTGTGCAGCTCAGTTTGGCCACGCACTAAATCTGCTGCTTGTGTTGCAATACGATGCAGTCAACACGTCTTACAAGCAGGAAAAACACCAAGTGCAAACCAACGGCTGCGTCCGCAGTGATACATTTTATTTCAATGCATCACTGCTTTCACCTGGGAATCCAAACAAATCTGAAGTTTTGAAGCCCCTAAAAGGAAAACTTCGGAAACTCTTGGCTTTGTTTCAGCAACATCATCTGCGTTTGGGCTTCATCTCGACTCCAGGCTAACTCTTACTTTATTTAACGGTTTCATCTCAGTAGCTATGTTTAAGATTAGCTATGTATAAGAGTTCAGTCAGGTGATTTCCTTTCCACCTCCCTCAAGCATTAAAAGTTTTCTGCGTCATGTTTGCCTTTTTGAAATGTTCTTTATATGGGTACATTTTATGGACAAACCTACCTGGCTCATCATGGTTTCCTTGTACTGCTTCTTCTGTGTGACTTTGATCGGCGGTTGCTTGGTAACGGCCGAAACCAGAAAGTTCATGAGGATGTCCTCGCAGTTTGCCATGCCGTCCACCATGGTCAGCAGGCTGGTCGGGATGTGGTGCGTGAACAGGTAGTGGTAGTATCTGGCAGATGGACAGAGTCGTATAAATTCAGATTATTTAGAAGACAGATTTAGGAAAGCGTACATTTCTTTTTACATTCCTGTATGGTAGTCTCAGCCACATAGCAGCACTAGATTATGACGCATTCCATTTGTTGTCTGAGTTCTTAGTTGGAAGTTTCAACTGGAACGCCCAATCAGAAACCTCACGCACCCCAGCATGGGATTACAAGATGGCTGCCATTGATGTCAGTAAGCCAAAAACCCTTATACTTTAACTGTTACTTGTATTTCTGTCAAACTGGTTTCACATTTAATCAGTTGCACACATCGTACCATTTATTATTCGATAAAGTAAGAACCACAAAGGCTATCCAATTTTTTTTTTTTTTTTTTACAAATTCTCTACTGCAACGTGGTCAACTCAGGGGATTTCTATTTATTTCTTGGAGACTTAACCATAATAATAGTGCCCTAACCCTAACCCTAACCCTAACCCTTACCCCTAACCCCTCTAACCCTAACCCTAACCCTTACCCTAACCCCTAACCCCTAACCCCTAACCCCTAACCCTAACCCTGACCCTAACCTTAACCTAAGCCTAACTTTAAAACATGTCTTCACCTTAAAATGTAGTAATTTATGTTATGGAGACTTGATTTTTGTCCCCATAAAGAAGACAAGTCCCCATAATTTGACCGTGTAAACCGTCCCCAAGTCATAATCCTCAAAGAAACACGTAAAAAACAGTAAGGACCAGCCAAAATGTACTCACAAGTTTAGGTTTGCTTGACAAATGGTCCTCACGGCCTACTTATGAGTTTTATCCTTATCCTTACACCTTAACTACAATAAGTTATAACGAGTTAATCCCTAACCCTGACCACAATTAAAATTAAAAGTCCCTAAACTTAACCAGTTCCTTCTGTCTCATTAGGACCAGGTTTTGATCTCCATGAGGACTGCTGTTCCTGACAAGTTCAGTGTTTATGCCAGGAAAAGGTCCTAAAAAGGTAACAAATACAAGCACATGCACACACATAAACACACACAAACAAACACCAGATTAGCATTTGAGTGTCTCACAAAAGCCCCCAAAGTGCTGCACTGAGTATCCAGACAATAGAACAAAGACAGAGCTGTTTATCTGTGTGACAAGATGCTTCAAACGTCTTTCCTCCGTTCAATTCACAGCTCTTCTTCATACTCCAGTTCCTCCTTTTCAGCCCCGGCTTTGTGTTTTTAACAATCATTTTATGGCATAACAGAGAAGTGGAGAATGATCACATCTCATTTCCTGTTCAAGTACCTCAGTAAAAAAATAAAGTGTGACTGGTGAGACATGACTTTTAATGAGGTTTGAATCATATGGAGAAGTATTTCCTGGGAGTTAGTTTCTTAGGTGACTGATCTTTAATGGCTTTACAAATGAAAAGGTGGGAATTAAGGAGTTTTAAATAAAGTAACATGGCATGTAGAAAAATAAAATATTGTATAGTATTTATAAATAAGGTATATTTTTTGAGTATCGTAGGGTTAGGTCTTTACCACTTTTTTTGGTTTTATTTATTTGAAAGAATGACATGTAAGGATTTAAACCAGTTAAGATCACATGACCACCGCTAACCTGTGGTAGAAAGCTGCTCCTGTGAGGACCATGGAGTACTCATTGGTCCACTTGGAGGTGTAGCCCCAGCGGGATCTGGAACTATCCCAGTAGTGGCTCCTTGCTGGATAACCAACGATACGCTCCGGAAAACTTTGCCACACAATGAAGGCAAAATCCACCTGCAGGGAGGAAGAGAGAGAGAGAAGGAGACAACGGAATATAAAGATGATCAAGTGTCGGGCTCGGTGGGTGGAGCAACATGAGCGTAAAGGTGGAGATTATGTTACGTGGAATCATGGCAGCAGACAAGAGACAGGAGTTTTATTTCTAAAAAAGGGGGGTATATTAATTTAAAGTCCAAAGAGAAAAGAAAAAAAATAATACTGTTTAGCACATTAAGCTAATTGTGCCAAGGCCTTGTCTTTCACAAGACATTCCTGCACTGCACACAGGAAGAAATTCATTTAATGTCAAGTCCGATAGAGACAACTAGTGAAGTGAGATGACTGGAGTTTGACTGGAAACTCAAAAGACTTAGACAGAATAGACCCTTCTTTTCCCCCCCACCTGCCCCTGCTCTGCTGCTGCATACGCTCCCTCGGCCAGGGCTGATAGTTTTGCTTGACAGAGCCTGTTTTCAGATGATGATACCAGCAAATAGATAATGTGCGTTTTTGCTCAAAAAGACCAACAGATGCAGATCGCCATCAACAACAAAAATCAGCAAAAGCAGCACCCAAAGATTCTCAGCACATTACTGTGCTGAGAGTATGTGCGTCCCCTCCGGAGCGAGACATCTTTCAAGTGGGTAAAAGATTGGACCTTGTCCCCCCTTGCTGTGTCTCCCTCTGAGGCTCCCCACTTCCCCATAAGAGAAAATATCATGTGGCGACGTCTTCAGGCTGTGATGACCTTGAAGACGCCGAGGCGTCCTGAGAACGATCCTCCTCTGAATTCAAAAACAGCACTGAGATGTTACGGGCAGATACACCAGAGAATGGGAATTAGCCCACACTGAAATACTTTGTAATGGATACACACATGGACACACACACACACCATTTCTGGAGCTGAGAGAGAGAAAATTAATTACCAGACTAGTAGAGGGGGAGAGAGAGAGAAGGATGTCACAGAAGTGGATGTTCTTTAATGATACTTCGTGGATCCTGTCATGAATCGCATGAGCAATTACTGTAAAGTGGCAGCACTGAGCCGCGAGAAGGGTTGGAGCCGCCATTCTCAGTGTAACCTGAGGTGTTAGCTGTGTGTGTACACATGTGTTTACACCGTATGCGTCCCCACAGTCATGCTGAAAGGATTAATATCATGCAAATATTTATTTTTTTTCTCAGATTTGAAGATTAAAACAGTGTGTGTGCATGTATTACTTTGCACACAAACCCATGGAAAATTCTGTCATTGTAGGAGATTGGCTTTAGATTTAATAGCTTTAGGGTAGGATTAGGGTTAAGTTTGGGTGAGGTGGTGACATTTTGTTATAAAGCAATAGTCAGTTTTTTTAATGTAGTTTTACTGACTTATTATCAACAATGACTTTGCTGAGCTTGAGGTCACCGTGTGCTACTGTTTTTGTTCACCTGCCTCGGAGCTGAACCCTCACTCTCACTGATAACATCAGGAGCAGAACGAAAAAAATAAATAAATAATTTTTCCAATTCATTTCAATTCAAATTTATTGATAAAGCACATTTAAAAACAACCAAGGCTGACCAACGTGGTGATTCTAGCCACTCACCAAAGGGTTTACCTAGTAAACCATTTCAATTTAAGTCTACAATATCACACCATTACAGAACCTTTTCTGTCTACAAACTGTTAAAACCATTTTAAACCCTGATAAAATTGCTGATTTTCTCTATGGCCTTTGGTGCAGGGAGTGAGTGGTTTATAAACTTTGCTTTCCAGATGGAAAATGCTGCATGATGGACAGTAGACACATCCAATGTATTCCCAACATATGTCTTTTCTTGATGCACCTTTTATTTTCCATCTGTATATATATATACATATATATATATATCACTATAAAGGTTGTTTTTCTTTCTAGTAATTACATTTTAAAAATGGAAAACTACCATGACCCAAATCACAATTGCAACAAGAGCAACAGTTTAATTAATCAACTTCATTTTATACATGTTATTTAAAATATATACACATAAATCTTCAGTAATATGTTGAGAAAATTCTGCAACTATATTTGAGGACCCAAAATAATCTCCAATGACCCATTTGTGGGTCCCAACCCAGCGTTTGGGAACCTGTGTTACATAAGAACTATTTTTAGTTCTGTTAGAGTGAAATTTCCAAAGTTACTTTCACTTGAGCAGAGTTTTCCAGAACTCTTTCCACCTCCGGCTTGTGTGATACATACTAACAGTTTCTACAAGGCCAGTATTGATCCAAGGAGCAGAGGGTCAATCCAGCAATAGATCTGTTACAAATCTCTCCTGACATTTGGGTTTAACATGTCCAGTGTTATGAGACGAAAAGGGGTTACATCATATTTTTAGAGCCTATAGCCTCCCTCAGTATGTGGTCCTCTCAAATAGGTTTGGAGAAGTTCAATTTCAGTCTGTTTTCTTTTATTTTGCCCGCCTGTGAAGCGATGCCACTGCAGTGCTTTCGCTGTCAAGTTGCGTGCGCTTTCAGGATGATAAAAGTGAGGGGGAAAAAGTGCCTTAAACTCAATTTTGTATCCAGCAAAGTTTGCAATCAGGTCTCAGTGTGATGCAAAAAACCCAGATGGGGTGTAAGGTCTACAGTGCAGGGCTGTTGTCGCCAACATTTCTTTGAATTATAGCTCTTTTCACCTGCTTCGCTCAGCGGTGCGCTGTCTCGCCTGGTCTGTGAGGCTCTTAAAGCGTTCTCTTAGTTCTGGTAGTGTTTAAAAAGTCAAACTGTCCTGTCAAAATGTCTACCCCCCCCCCCCAAAGTTATCTGGTGTCAACTCTCCCCAGAGTTACTTTCATTAATTGTATGCAGACCCTGTTTGACGTGTTTATGTTTATGATTACTCTCTCTGTAAAACTTAGGTTGCTGCTTAACTGCGAAGGCTAATCAACACATACTGTGCAATATTATGCATGAAGTGTAATTCATCAGAAAACTACGGGGTTTCTGCTACATGGAAACACCTTCTAAACTGTGTTGCTAACCTCACTTAATGTATGTGTGAAGTTCGAGGCTTGTCTTAACGATAATGACACCTTTTTTTTGTTAACTCGACCTGGAGGTGGCTTTAAAACAAACAACAAATAAACATCTGTGAAAAACCGCGGGCTCAAGCGTGGAGAGAAATCGCTCCGAGGTCGTGAAATGACGCTCAGAAGTCATTTTAAACCCACCGTGATGTGTCACGCTCAGAAAATCTGTAGGAACAAACAGCATAATGTAGAATGATGACTCTCGAGGCAGTGCAGCAGAGAGCTGCGTGAGGCTTCGCCTGCCCTAAAACGTCACCGTGTCTTGTTGTTATTGTGTTCATGAGACTGAGGCACAAGCACGACGAACTGAAGATCATTTCGTGAGCTCACAATCACAAGACTTCGTTCTAATCCATAAAATAAACAGGAATTAAATATATTGAGACTGCATGTACCTGTATGTATGTGAGAATGCATGTACTCTTTATAATAAATATTTATGGTTTATTTAAAATATATATATACACATAAATTATTTTTATGTTATTTTAACCTAAATTTTTATGTTAATTACATAACATCAATTATGTTATGTTAATATTGACTTATTTACCCAGTGTCACACTTCACTACTGTACTTTCACTTACTTCTACTAGATGTTTGTTATGTTGCTAGAAGGAGAAAAACATTTACTATGATCATTGTTCTTAATCTACCTACAATGTTTGGTCTAATCTGACTGATTTTTTAAATTTCCAAAAGCATAACTATTGTGTCTTTTTTTTTTTTTATCTAAAAGACGTTATTTGACTTTGATGGTTTACACCACCATGTTAGCAGGAGAAGCTACGGCAAAAACTAATGGTACCAGTGCCATTTTCAAGCCTTTTGGGGGTCACTGCACAATTTAAGTTCATGGATTTTGAGCAAGATATCGCAGAACCTGACAGAGTGGACAGATCTGACCCTTATACTGTCCCCTGGTGCTTTTGACAAATCTGGAAAGAGCTGTAGAGGACATAATTTCAGACCTGCAGTATTTTGATATCTTCAACTTTCTTAAACTTTCTTACTAACTGCAGTAACAGCATATAAAATAAACTGGAAATTCAAAAGCTGTTTGTTAAAGCTCACATAGAATGGTCTTTTTGAACCAAAAATTGACATTGCTGATGTCTACTTAGATAAATTAAGTAATATTTATGGTCAAAAACCTTATAGTCTCTTCAGATTAAGCCAGATTATTGCTGCTCTCTGCCAGCCTCTGAACAGGCACTCTGAGCTAATGCCCGCCCCCCAGAACACTGAGTCTCTTGTGACTGGCCGGCTACCAACTGACCAATCTGACGGTGCTTCTTCTTCTTCTTCTTCAGGTTGAATGTTCACGCCCAGGGTTCGTTGCACGGCAAATGTGCTAGTTACGTAACTAAACTGGACTTTTCAAAACCGCTTGCTTGAGCTCAGGTAAACAGAGAAACCGTTCTTTCTCAGAAGTGAACTGGAAATTCAAAAGCTGTTTGTTAAAGCTCACATAGAATGGTCTTTTTGAACCAAAAATTGACATTGCTGATGTCTACTTAGATAAATTAAGTAATATTTATGGTCAAAAACCTTATAGTCTCTTCAGATTAAGCCAGATTATTGCTGCTCTCTGCCAGCCTCTGAACAGGCACTCTGAGCTAATGCCCACCCCCCAGAACACTGAGTCTCTTGTGATTGGCCGGCTACCAACTGACCAATCTGACGGTGCTTCTTCTTCTTCTTCTTCAGGTTGAATGTTCACGCCCAGGGTTCGTTGCACGGCAAATGTGCTCGTTACGTAACTAAACTGGACTTTTCAAAACCACTTGCTTGAGCTCAGGTAAACAGAGAAACCGTTCTTTCTCAGAAGTGGCTGAAGTGTTTATTGTGACACTTTAGTGATGTTTAGATACAGGAAAGACACGGGGACACACCAAAAAACATCAGATATTTGAGTTTCCACTGACTGTCCTCTTTAACTAGCAAGCACTGGATTTTGGACCTGATATGAAATTATTACTACACAAGCGTAATCTGTTGCCTGTGCATTCCCATTGCACTGTTTTTGCTTTGAATGCGAATGATGACAGAGATCCATCCTAAAATGCTTTTCCTTTGCTCGACCCTGACTGTTTTGGCGTCCTGGGTCACAACATCTATCATCATCTCCATTTTTCAGCTGGCAAAGACGCATATATATGTGCATATACTGCACATAGCCAGTTATACAGTATGTCTATGGATTTGAACTGCACGACTGCATGCCACAATAGCATTAGATTGCTGGGGATCCTCGGGTGGTGAATGAGTCCTGTGAGTCTTGTCCCAAGTGAAGGCGTTTAAGTATCTCTGGGTCTTGTTCAGGAGTGAGGGAACAGTGGAACGTGAGATTGGCCGGAAAATCGTAAAACAGTGGGAAGGGTTTTGCATTCACTCTGCCTGAACTGTTACGATGACAAGGGAGCTGAGCCAAAAGGCAAAGTTCTCGATCTACTGGGCAATCTTCGTTGCTACCCAAGAACAAGATCATGGGTACCAGTGGCTGAAATGGGCTTTATTAGAAGGGTAGTTGCATTGGGTCTCCCTTAGAGATAGGGTGAGAAGCTCAGCCAGCTGGGTGAGACTTGGAATAGAGCCTCATTTGCCTGGAAAGGAGCCAGTTTAGTCCCTACCAAGGCACCTCCCTAGGGAGGTGTTCCTGGCATGTCCAACTGGGAGAAGACCTAGGGGCAGACCAAGGACTAGGTGGATAGATTATATCTCCTCTCTGGCCTGGGAGCACCTGGGAATCTCCCAGTTAGAGTTGGGAGTCTGGGCCCTCCTGCTAGAGCTGCTACCCTTGAAACCAGACGCAGTTGACTAGTCTCATTAGACCCAAAACACAAGAAATGGATGGTTCGCGGAACAATGGACATAGTGAAATATACTTAATATTCAGTCATTTGTGCTATGTATTACTTGAACTAAGTAGATAAAAGTCACAATATTCTATTTTGGTAATATCCCACTCTTTTCTGTGACTTTATGACTATACTGACAAATGACTCAAGTCCATATTGAAAACCCTGCATGATGATAAAAATAATAATTGCTACAGAGAGTGTGCTCAGTGACTACATGGTGATTTCTTTAAATGAGAGCAGGATTACAGCTCTGCTCCACTGCTGTTGGAAAACCATTTCCACATGCTCCACACCGGAGATGTCTTCCAAAGGGCATAATGCGGCGGCACGCTCGGTCGCCCCCAATGTGAGACAAAAGCTCTGTCGGGTTTTCTTTTTTTCCATTCATTTCCTCGTCTCTAATCTTTCTTTGTGGGATTACCGCACATTTAATGAGCTGAAACAATGTCATTATGAAATTGGCACCCCTTTTCTTCCTGTAAGGGTATTATAATATGAAAAGTTCTACTCAAACAATTTTTTTCATCCCCCCTTTCAATAAATCCCCTTACTGCATTAAAAGGGCAATTAGAGCAACAGGTGGTGAGCACAGCAAAAATGCACTCCATGTTCTCCTTGCGATCCCTCTCGTTTCCAGAAAAGAAGTCGTGTGGCCATAAAAGTTTTAGTTGTAGAAATTCACTCTTACTGCTGTGCCACAAATTATAGTGCCATAAAGTGTAATTGTGATCCCATTAGTGTAGAAAAGGTGAACATTGACTTGCTCTGATCAATAAAGCATCTCAGAGTGTAAAGATATATTGGATCTCTCGGGCTCATTGGGCCTCACAAACCATTAAAGATCACATCTCTTATTCACCGAAAATCAGTAGAGAAAAAAGGCTGATACGCGTCATGAATTTCAGTGTAGCAGCTCGAATTCAGCATCACAAACGAGCCGTTCCCTGTCATTTGACCAGTTTGAAACAACAACAGCAGCATAAATACAGGTTACACGTGATTTAAAACATTAATTTGAAAAGCAATGAGTCATTTTAAACGTTTATAAAGTGTGAAAACTACTGTGAATAAAGACAAAACGTTGTTTGATGACCTTGGTAATGGCGATCACTTGCGATATACAGATTAGTTTTGGAAGAATTATCACTTCAAATAGAGTAAATGACAACGTAAGTGGAATTCCAATGCGTCCTTACTGCAGAAGCATAAATAAATGACAAACCTAAATTAACCGCAGAAGCTTTTTTTGACTAAGGCTGTGATTTTTGGAACAAAATAAGATACTCTAAATGTCTTTCCTGACAATCATCTCAAATGTGTAGCTGAATTGTTTCATCATGTTTGTCACTGTGGCTGTCGTACTTGTGCAGTGGCCTTTCTCCAATATTCTCCAATATTCTCCAATATTCTCTAATATTCCCCAATATTCCCCAATATTCCCCAATATTTCTTGAGCCCTGCTTTATTTCAGTTTTTGCAGTCTAATGTAAAGGGTGCATTTTAATTGATCTTATATTGCCATCATTTCTACTTGGTTATAGCCATCAGTTAAACCAGTTAATTTCCCTATGGTGGTCATTTTTGACTGGGAAGACCAAAAGTGTGGCTAAGTTGAATAAACCACTCAAAACAGTGGTCATAACCATTTGTATGTGTTCAGAGAGTGTGGAAAGGTCTTCAAAGAATAAGATGTAGAATAGAATAGAATAGAATAGAATAGAATAGAATAGAATAGAATAGAATAGAATAGGCTTTGGGAGAATTATAAAATCAGTCAAACTAGAACATAGACCAGAGAATAAGCTGGCTCTTCCTGTCAGTTTGAATCAAAGGGGACTTTATAGAACTTAATACAAAAACATGGGATTCTACATTTTAAAACATGATTTGATTTGTCTTAATTTGGAAGGGAGAGTGAATAAAGAGAAAAAGCTGTTTAATGACTGGGCAAAATGGATCCGAATGTTGCTGAAACAAACCACAAATGACAACATAAGTAGAAAAATACAGTAATTTGCCTCCACTGATTCACTTTCTAAAGTAACAAGTGACATTTTAATCAACGGTGTATCCCGGGTTTGGACAGTGTAATGATACAAACACACAGCTCTTGTAAATCTCTGTGAAAATATTGCTTCATTTCCTTTTCTGTCTGACTTTTTTTTTTTTTTTTTTTTTTTGAATTTCCATTTATATTCTCCTCCCTCAGCTGCTTTTTAATTTTTTATTATATTTTCCATTTCCAGTCTTTTGCTCACTCCTCTCTGTCTCCACTCATTATTATTTTTTTTCTTACATCTTTGTTTTTCTTTTTTTTCCATTTCCTTTTCCATTATGTTAAATTGGGAACGTGTGATCTTTACACAGTCTACCCTAACATCACACATCGCAGAGTAATTTTTGAGTCTTGACACTGTTGATCACAGCTCTTTGTTTCTTTTTCAGTCTGATGCCGAACTCTAATGCTATGCTACACTTTTAATGTCATGCGATGCATTTGGAATAGCCCTTTAAAGGCAGAGCACATTTTGCAGGTCCAGCTCAGCGGCCGTTGCTCTGCTTCGGCAAATTGAGGCAATTCATTTATTTGTAATGAATGGTATTCATGACTGCGTGGACTGACTGCCTCATTTCAGCGAGGATCGATACAGTGTTAAGACGTCACCACCTTTTGCCAGTGACTGACATGAACCCACACAGACTGGAGCTGCTTAGGGAAACATTTCCACAGGCAACTTTTTGCAAAAATTGTTAAAGTTACTCGACTATATTCTGCCCACTTTTAGACAATTATGCAGTTGGTTGTTTCTAAACAACTAACAGGATGTGTTTCGCTGAGTTTAAACGTACTTATTTCAATAAAAGTAAAATGCGAAAAGTGGACGTATAAACTCCAGAACCCAAAGTTAGCATTACCTTCACCCATACAAATATTTTAATTTCCATCCATCCATCCATCTTCTAGCTGACGTTGGGTTTGGGGTTTTGTCTCCATCTCAAAATCAGTAAATTCTGCACACTCTCAACATTATTCTAGTGTTTTATTCCCCCCAAAATTGAACCCTGCCGTCCCCATTTTAAAACATGGCGGTAGCTTTTTAGTCTCGATGAGCAGAATCGTAGAACAACATCGATTTGTGCTAATCGGCTACAACAAAAAACGCGCTGTTGCTTCAGCTTCACTTCACCGCTGGTCCCGGGTCAGAAATTGTCAAGTCATCGTCAACATTTTACAATGAGCAATCAACTGCCAAGATGACGGTCAACTTCCTGTTTACACAGGTTTTTCCGTTAACGCATACATCCGACTTTTGTCGGTTAAAAACAGCGACGTGTCGGAATGACACAAGGACACATGCTAGAATCAGATTTTTATCACACTTTACTACCATGGCTAGCTTCTATCTTTAGCATGGAGCTTTAGGCACAGTCTTTACACGTTTTTAGAATAAATGGATTACATTACTGAAACAAGTCAGTGGGATCTGACAGTTCTGACAGACCTCACGTTACCTTAGCTAAATAGTAATAAACGTGATTATTATAAATACATACAGTCGTGGCTACAATGTGAGTAAAGGCCCATTTATACTCCATTTTCCATCTGTCCAACCTCTGTGCGTCTTGCATTGGCATGGACGTCTCAGTCAAAAAAACATAGGGACCATCAAAAGGGGTTATTTTTATTGTGCTTAGTCCTAAACAGACTGAAATGCAAGTGGATTTTGCGGCAGTGGATTGTAAGACTAAATGTAAGTCGTCTTATTGATGGGGAACAGTACTCGTTGGTGAGAGGTGGACGACGACGACATTTTTAAATATTTCCTTACATCCGCCACGACTTTTGACCCCTTGCTTCACCAGAAGCCCCTCGACTAAAACCACAGTGCACCAGTGAGTCAAGCCCAGACCCTGGCAGTCACTCTCCGTCTTCTGGCAGCAGGTTTTTACATTTGTTTCACTGCAACTGTAAGTTGCTTCTTCGTTGTTTTCCTGAATGATTGACTCTCTACTGCCCCTGGTGGTATTGCTCTGTATCATCCGTCATTGTAGGCTCCCCTGTTTGCCACATAATGATGGAAATTAACATAATTTAGATGAAAGTTTTTTTTACCTACTGCATAAATTAAATTGACCATTTTTTTTTTATCCAGCATGATTTCAGGGCATATTTTCCTACATTCAATTAATACTTTATATATTTGTTTTTCGGTTGAGGGGTTCAGATGTGTGCAGAATATCAGTCACTCACCTCATTGGTCGAGAGGACCGAGTCTTCATCCAGACTGAGAACGGCGTCAGTGCGGACGACATCATGGGGATAAAAACGACTGCTCATCGTCTGGAAAAGACGAGACAGACAGAAAAAAAGCGAATATGGTAATATCAAGAAGTGCTTCATAGTGCACTTGGCACAGAGGGACAAAAGAAAAATCAAAGAAACATGAACACCCATTGAGGAAATGTGCCTTTTTAAAAAAAAAAAAACTCCCTATTGCGTGTTTATGAGTCAATAAGCTGATTTATTAGGTTTCGTGTGAGTCTTTATCAATTCACTGCCCAACAGTAGGTGTAGCAGACCTCGGACCATTAGCTTAATGAAAACTGCTGATGATATTGACTTGTGGTTGAAGTGTGAATTATTTAACTGTTTGTGTAGAAAAGGGAAAAGGGAGAGTTTGGCAACAACAGGATGAAGAGGTCAGCTAATCTTTCGAATAACAAAACTGAAACCATGGAAAATAAACATAGTTCCCACACATTTAGTCAGATCTCTTCCTGTACGTATAGTGTCACCCACATTACAAAAATGATGATGGGCCGTCTTTGTTTTAGGTAAAAGCAGCTTCATAATGTACAACCCACTAACTAACTCGGGGTTTTTCAATCCCTGCATGTTTTACAAGTTTCCTTGCGCCAACACACACACCTCATTCAGATAAATGGGTCGTTATCAGGATTCTGCAGAGCTCGTGGATGAGCTGACCGTTGGAATCAGGTGTGTTGGAGCAGGGAAACATGCAGGACATGCAGGACGGTGCATCCCCAGGACCAGGATTAAGAACTCACTGTTCACCCGAAGGTTGATGTGGATAAAATATAGTTTCATAGTGAAAGTTAATTGTGGAAATGTACTAACTAAGGTAGACAACAAAGACAGATCATGACTCAGATCTTAGTTGTTTTCATTTCCCTAATTATTTTTTTTAATGTTATGTGCATGTTTTATTTGTTGTATTTGTTTAATTGATCAGTCATTTACGTATATACTCTTTGTGCCTTATTTGCCATATATCACAGATTTTTCAGGTATTTTTGCTTAAGTATCTGTATTTGCTCCCATTTTTCCACCATCAACCAGTTAGGGACTGCGAACGGAGAAAAAATACTCTATAGGATAAATCTGTGCATACTGTGTGTAAATGTGTACACTTTTATCAGGCTTTGTTTGGTGTTTTTAATTTGAGAGATGGCTGATTTGGTTGAAGTTTAATCCATTACTCAAGTAATTTAAACGAAGCCTCATGTTAGCTAAACTGTCACTGTGGTGACATTTAACTTGAGTTCACTATCTGGATTAGAGCAGATTTAATTCACACCCCAGTGGGTAAATGAAGAGGCTTATTTTCAGAGGCACAACACAAATATCTGCGAGGTTAAAGTCTGCTTCCATCTCAAGGCCTTAATGAGCCAGCACGCACGCTGGTTTCCACATATTCATCGAGAAATTGAGCATAACATCAAACAAATTTAAACGCAAATTCCTGTGATTCCTCAAATTGTTTGGGAGTGCAGTGTCTCACTGCTTAAAGCCACAACTGTTGGCAGAAAAGGTATTTTTGACTGGATGGATGCCCAAATACAAGCAGCCAGGGCCATGTTCATCGTAGTGTAACGGCTTCTCATCTTTCAATGGTCAGCTCAATCAGTAGGCTCTGCACAAGCCTGATAACAACCCATTTATTTCAATCAGGTGAGTTAGAGCAGTTAGACCAGGACTGAGGACCAGGACTGAGGAACTCTGCACCAACTCCATTCAGTCTCTGCTAATCATCTTAATGTAATACATTTATAATTACCAACATTTACCAAACTAAGAGGAAACTTATACCAATTGTACAAATTTCCTATTGTGTTGAAACAACACGTGACACGTTCAGGGATTTAAAATAAAATAATGTTATACTTTCAGTATAGTTATTATAAATTAAATACACAGTTAGTTTTAGATTTTCTTTTTTGCAGTTATTTTAATAAAACACAGAGGCCACTCAGCCGGTCTTGCATATCAACACTTCTGTTCAAACTTGGCTTTCAAAATAAAAGCCACTAATTTCACTTCCTTTACCCTCATGTTATCCTCAAATTTATTAACATCTTTTATCCTTTGGTTCAATTTGACCCCCACAATTTAAACCTCAAGAAAACTATTATAATTAAAAAATATTTTTCAAGTTTATGTGTCAGGTATTTTAAATTAAATAACATACAATCTTAATAACATACAATACATATATTACATATTTTTATATCTTTCATTCTAATAAGTTAACTCAGTGTAATGAAAAACTAATTTATATGTTATTTTTAGTTTCAGTCGATATTCCATGACTTTTGTAACAAACACACACAGACAACAGGAAGTGTTAGCTTTGCCGCCGGCAGCATTAGCTCAGAGCAATGCTGTTAGGCTTTGACAGAGCTGTTAGCACTGTTAGCATGAGCCTTGTTTAAATGAATTCCCATCACCACCATTTACAAAATAAAGTAATCCTTTCAGTGAAATATTCCCCTTTGATGGATTAATGTTGCCCCGTGATGGATTTAATGCTGCGTCAAGTGCTTTCTATATATATATATGTAAACAAAAACTCAATATTTCAGCTGGAAAATCATCAAACTGAGAGGTATTTAATAAAAATTCTTCCAGTGACACTTTCAATTTACTAAATGTCAGGATTGGCACTCGTGTTCAAAACCTTCTATCGGCTGAATTCCAACCCTCTGGCTGGTGTCGGTGCTTTTCTGCCTCTGGACAGAGATTAGATCCCACTGAGATCAGTGGCAGTTCAATGGTGTGGATCTTATCTCTGCCTCTGTCTGTCCATCCAGTGGTGCAGTCCCTTGGTTAGCCGCAGCACTAAAATGAATTATGGAAAGACACTTTCTAGTCATTACTGCTGTGTGAAAAGAAATATCAAAGGCTCTAATGTACTTCAAAGTAGGTTTTCATTTTAATTTAGACAGATAGATAGATATACTTTATTAATTCCAAGCTGGGAAATTGCATTGTAGCAGCAGCATTACACACAGTGCCAGTAACAACACAATTTTTGAGACTGATTTCATTTCTTTAGTCATAATCTAAAAGAAAAACTGTAATTTCAGCTGATTCAGCCTTGTGTATAATTAATCCTTAACTAAACTGGGAATTTACACCTTATTCTTGAATTTGTCTAATTTTGTTTTAAATTTGTTAAAGACCAAGAGGTGACATTTACGTTTTTGCCCGTGTTGGTTTCACTTTTAACAAAATAACTCCAAAAGTTATGGACAGGTTTTGATGAAACTTTCAGTAAAGGTGTGTAATGGGAAATTAGATTTTGGTAGTGATCCGGATCGCCGTCTGGATCCAGCTTCTAGCCATGATTATTATTATTATTAGTAATATTACTATTGACAATGGAAAACATAAAGGTAATTGTGGACACTTAAATCTTTTAAGGAGTGTGAACAAGAATAAAGATTTAAAAATTTTAGACACCTAAATAAATTTAGTTCATTCCAAATAAATATACTGTTATTGTCATGATCGGTGTCCTGGCTGGGGGTTTTTGTCTCATCACTTCCTGCATTTTATTGTTGCATTTCCTGTTTGTGTCATGTAATTAACGTGTGCTTTTTGGGAGGCTGGTAACACGGCTGGGCAGGCTGAGTGATCTACACAGCTGCACCTAATCTCCTCATCAGGACCTGCCCTTATAAACCTGGATTTCCTGTTTCCTCCTCGTCAGCGCGTCATGTTTGCAGTGTTGGGTAACGCACGTCACGCTCAGATCAGCTTTAGCTCTAGTTCCTCGTTTTTTTGTTGTTGTACTTTTTACCTTTCTGATCCCTCGTTTCCTTTTTCTCCTTAGACTCCTGTGGTTTCCTGAGCTCAGCCTCACCAGCCGGCCAGCCTCAGTGTTTTGTGTTTTCTATTGACTGGTTTCCTTAGTTTTTTGTGTAAAAAAAAAAATCGTTTTTGTTTTATTCCCTAGTCCCTGCCTTTTTTTGGGTCCACCTTTAGTTCTCCTTTTTTTTACGATTCTCACGAATCGTCACAGTTATAAGAAGACAAATGGCTTATTTTAGGTGTTTATTAGTCATTTTCTTTTCTCTTTTTCAGTGTTATTATTCTGCTTGGTATTAAATTGCAAATTTGAGGGCCTAAACTTGCTCCACAACTCTTTTGTTTTTTGCACAAACGTCAGTCGTGGCAAAATGTCACGTGTGAAAGTGGTTTGGTGATTGGGTGTGGTAAATTGGAAATGGGAGGGGCTAAAACGTTGGTACACTCGTTAGGTTAAGATGCACAAAAAGGTAAATGAGGAAGCCACGCCCCAAATTCAACAGGAAGTGGTTGAATGGTGCTTTGAATGGTGACTAGGAGCTGAATTTGGCAATTTTGCACGTGGTATTTGAACTCCTCTTAGTAATATTATTATTATTATTTTCTCCCAATAGAGTCTACATTATCACTTCGATTAAAAGTGGGAAAAAAACAAAAACAGGTGATATTCATTGTGAGGACAATCATTCGGTGGTAAATCAGCCTCTCGGACCTTCATTTTAATCAGATTCCAACATTAGGTCTCACTTGACCTTTAAACTCTGCACTTTTTTTTTGCTCTTTTGTTAGAATTTAAATGCATAGCCAAGGAGCCGGGATCAATGTCAGAGATTAATTTATCAATATTAAATTCCGGGTGTGGAGGGGAAAGGCTCGCGGTATGGAAAGGTGATTGATGAAGGGGATATGGAGTCAACATTACTACGGCCGAGTTCATGGATCACTCCTTTGATAATATTGATGGTTGGGTCATAAATGCTTACAGAGCACTAGCCTATTCACCAGAGGGTGAGCTGAGTCGAGGAACCTGATTCATTTGATCAACCAGTCTCTTTCTCGTCGAAACTCTTCACAATCCTACTTGATTTATGTTTTCCACAGTCAAAATGCTGTTTCTGATGATGCAGGTGTGGGTTATGCATCACACCCCGAGTCTTTCATTTTCTTGTTTAAATGGAAAGTTTGAGATTTTTATACTTATGCAGAGTCAGTGCAACATATATATATATATATATATATATATATATATATATATATGTTTTTTTAGGTATTGTTTGGTTCTTTGCAGAACCAAATACCACTCATCCATTGTTTTGATGTGAATGTGTAGAGCATAGAAAACATGTTGTGGCCCAAATAAAAAGCATCAGATTTACTATTACTCAATGCCATATTTGGAATATCTTAAGTTGTTCCTCGTGCTGCCATAGAGACCGTTGAAAGCCTAACATAAACAGCTGATCTGCTGCATCTTAACACAGTTTCTATGCTGTTTCACGTCCATATGTAATATTATGTTGAGAACATACTGTGCCTCCTCCTCCTCTTCTTCTTCTCCTTCGTTCTGCTTCTCCCTTGAGCAGATCTAAATTCCCTAACTTGATGTCCAAACTGTCCAACCTGAGCTGTCCCTTGGATATGCCCATTTCTAATCCTGTCTATCCAGGCCATTCCCAATGTAAGTCCCAACATGTTCATCTCTGCAGTTTGACAGCAGGAAAAATTCTCTTAAAAATATTAAAAATATAGCAAGATATCTTGATGATATTTAGTTTTTCTGTTGAAGCTTTGTGGGGCCTACGACACGTTTTCTCAAAAGCAGTAGTGCAGTCTCTGTGGTACGCAGGTATAAGCTGTAAACTCACTTCCAAATGTGTCAATATTTCTGCATAACCACTTAAAAAATGCTCAAGGATACGTATCAGCGCCGTCTTTTGACATGATTTGCACTCAAGGAACATTTGCCAATCAGAGTTGAAAATGAATTCAATGTGCGAAACAGAGGTGTGGATAAACTAGCCTGTACCATTCGTTCTCAATTTAACTGGGTGATTTAATGTTACAAACGTGTTACACAGTGTAAAATGTGGGATATTATTCTATTAAGGAGTCAATTCAAAATTCCATGACGAGGCGACAGTGAACGTGAAGACGCGGTCGTGAGACGGTGGAGACAAACAAGGGTGTGTGGAGGTTCAGGCAAGAGAGGAAGTAAGGTGCGTGTGCGCACGTGCGCGTGTGCGCACGTGCGCGTGTGCACGCGCTGATAGAAAGTATCCACTCAGCATTACATAACAGATAACACTCATAACCAACAGCACGTTACTGCTCCACGGAGGCAAACAAGCGGCTTTCTGTGTTTCTGAGTGTGCGCTGTTATTACAGTGGCAGCAGAAAAAGGAAGGAAAATACTATGGACTGTAATATAACACATTTTGATAAAGTCACCAGTGGACAATAATGTGTGTGTGTGTGTGTGTTTAAAACAAGACAATTAGTTCAATTAGATGACAGAGAGTCAAGATCAGACAAAGAAAGCAGGGAGGAGAAGGGGTTTATTTAAACCTAGGGTTTGTTTTGTCACTCCCCAGTCTGTACTGGAAACCCTATTTTTTTGTATGTATGTGCAAAAGTGCGGCTACATCCTTTTGCCGCTCATGTTTTTTTTTTGTTTTTTTTTACGACAGTCATATCGCCACCAGCAATAAAAATGAGGCAATAAAAAAGAAACGCTCGCCCTAATCACAGCCACGAAATAACAAATATAACATTGTTTTATTGAAGTCCCCCAAAACTACTGTAAATTGCTTTGACAGTAAGTAACCGCACTTTTAAACATATGTAGGCCAAATTGCTTTTTTCGGTGTGGATCATGTCTTTCAATCAGAATAACAACAAAAGACCAGGTTTGATGACGTCAGGAAGCAGCATGGGATCATGGGAATTGTTGTGTTCAACACCAGGAGAAGCTTCAGTGGCAGAACGTGGGGCTTGTCCCACAAGTTCTCTTTCAACGTTTGTTTTGGTCCTTTAAGTTTCAGAGAACCAGGGTTAAGTTCTTAACCTAACGTTCTCTTTCAACATTTGGTTTGGTCCTTTAAGTTTCAGAGAAACAGGGTTAAGTTCTTAACCTAATGTTTGTTTTGGTCCGTTGTGTTTCAGAGAAACAGGGTTAAGTTCTTAACCTAATGTTTGTTTTGGTCTGTTGTGTTTCAGAGAACCAGGGTTAAGTTCTTAACCTAACATTCTCTTTCAACATTTGTTTTGGGTCTGTTGTCTTTCAGAGAACCAGGGTTAAGTTCTTAACCTAATGTTTGTTTTGGTCCTTTATGTTTCAGAGAACCAAGGGTTAAGTTCTTAACCTAATGTTTGTTTTGGTCCTTTATGTTTCAGAGAACCAAGGGTTAAGTTCTTAACCTAACGTTCTCTTTCAACATTTGTTTTGGTCTGTTGTGTTTCAGAGAACCAGGGTTAAGTTCTTAACCTAATGTTTGCTGTGGTCTGTTGTGTTTCAGAGAACCAGGGTTAAGTTCTTAACCTAACGTTCTCTTTCAACATTTGTCCCTCGTGTTTCAGAGAACCAGGGTTAATTTCTTAACCTAAGGTTGTCCTTCAACATTTGTCCCTCGTGCTCTGTTGAATTCCTCTAAATCATCTCTCTAACTAGTCTCACACATTCATTTCACAAATTTGCGTAAAAAAATAGAAGGTAAAAGGCTTATGTTTTTTTTTTACCAGAAATTCTTATGTTTTATTGAAAGGCTTGGAGCTCGGCAACAACGTAATATAAAAGAAGGCAGATGATGTTACCTTGGTCTGCCCTTCAATGACAGTGAGAGGCACGCTGGTGGAGGGCCACTTGTCCCTGGGAGGTAAAGGCTTGTCACAGTTCCACAAAACCACAATCTGTGTGAGAGAAGCACGGGGAGTCGGGGAATATCATATATACAACATCAACACTGCAACACTGCAACCGGCAAAGTTTCTGTGGTGGATTTTATCTCAAACAAAGTCAAACATAAACACGTTTCATGTTTTAGAAGCACATTCAGGCCTGTCAGGATTTATTCTGAAGATGATACCACAGTGTGAGAGGAAGAAAAGCAGACGTGTGTGCTGTCGCTGCCACTCGCATCTTAACAGCAGAATCACCACCAAGTGTGAACATCTGTGGGATTTATCATTCTCTTTGTTTTCAGCAGCTGTTATATATACATGTATAGGCACATACTGTATATACAGTAGGGAGTCTTTACTGCACATATTTCATACTGAAGCTCCATGTCATAGAAAATCTTCTACTATTGTTATGTGTTTTCCCATGAAATTTTTTGGTTTTGTTATTGTGACAGGATTAATCATTTGTATCGGAAATAATAGTTCTGCATATAGAAGGGTAATAAACAGTTAATCCTCTTCTCCATATTATAATATTTTTTTTGTGTGTCGGAGGCAATATGTTTAACAAAGAGAGTTACGTTCTTCAGTGGACAAACTAAAAACCTGTTATTTATAAAGTGAATTTAAAACATAAAACATGCTATTTTTATTTCCCAAGTCTTGTGGGGTAAATTGATCTTTAACTGACTGACTTAATCATAGTAACATATTATAAGGACAGTTGTCCCACCTGTGCACAGAACTTGGACTTGGCGACGGCGATGATGAGCTTCACCACAGGAGAGATGTGGGACTGCAGTGGGGTCACACTGTGGATCACTGCTGTGAACTGCTGCAATGGGCTTTTACCTGAAGAAACACAAACACACACTTCAGGTCCTCCATTAATCCATCAAACTGCACTTTGTTTTCTTTCTTTTTTTAACACATAATTGTGCAGATGTGCCTCTGACAATCGTATCTACGGCCACACAGTTACAAAAGACTGGAAATATTCACAAACTTGATTTACAGAAGCATGATATTGGACTTTCTGATTTGCCAATATATCGGTAGTGCTTGCGCTGATAATCAATACTAAAATGTATGTTTTTTTCATTATGCAAAATAAAAACCATAAAAAGTTGGAGAGGGCACAAGCACAGAAGTCAAGGATGTAGCAGCCTGTTCTCTTACTGTTTCATCATCAGTCACATAACTGATGATATCTGATAATACTGATACATTTTAAAGCCAATACCCATCGTAAAAGCAATATTGTGCAATATCTACACCCCTAATGCAGGTAAAATAGTTTCAGATTCTCACATTATAATGTCAGGTTTTGTTCCCTTTGTAGTCACAGAAATCATCAACCACAACCACAGTATTTTTGGTTTAAAATGTGTTCATTTTTCATTATATTCTCAGTGAAGTGAGCACATTCTGTTTTTTTCAGTGATAGTTATTAATGAATTCATTATTTTTTAAAAGACACCGTGCTTGTTGAAGTCCAGTCTTCTTCCTGGTTTAGCCGAAAATCATTTGTAGTCAGAATTTAGAACTCGGGAAGTTAGGGTTAGGATTCCAAACGGTGCTTCTTTTACCCTTAATAACACTTAATAACAGTCATATTTTATTTCACAGTAAAGTCGTAGTTTTGCTTAATTTTTACCCTTAGTCTGTGCGTGCTCAAAATACCATGTAGAGAGTAATCGACTGGTATTGCAACAACGGCTAACATGTTGTGGGTGACGTCAATCCCATTTCCAAGTTCCAATGTAAATGGAACGCAGAATATGTGTCTCCTATGTCAGTATCACGTTTCCTTCAGCAGTATTTTTTAACAGGGTTAACCTCTTTATTGTGCCCAGACTTCAGTTCTAGTTGCACATTTTTAATTAATTTACAATTAGGACGTTCGTCTGATAAAATACTAAATACTGTTACTTTACTCATCATCATCCTTTGACGGTTTAATCTCCGTGAAGCTCCATCATGGCTAACTGGACACAGGCTTCTCTGCGCAGCAGCCGTCATCCGTCTCTCTGACAGCACATGCACTTCCTGCTCCACATGACTGAACATGAGTAAACATGTCTAATACAAGAGTGAACCGTTTCATTTCAACGTCTCTCTTAGTGAACAAAGAACTGGGCCGATTCCCCATGAACTGAGTCACTTCTCTTTTCTACAAACTCACAAGTTACACATTTTTCAATATTTTACCGAGGAAAACAAATGAACCAAACTTCAAATGATACAAGTGCAATGAAGAAGCAGAGCAGAGAAGGTGATTCCCCCTGAGGCAGCTTGTATATGCCAAAGAAAGGCATCAATAATACACTTGTTTTACTCCATAATACGTGAATATTTTCACATTGCGACTTTCAGAGTAAAAAAAAATTTAAACCAAGACTCTTATACATTACATTTTTGCATGAATTGAGACATTATCACAGTAACCCAGGACCAGCCAGGTTTATGGTCAAATAAAGAGCATAAAATGACTCATTTTAATGCTATTAATATTATTTTGTTTAGGATTAAAAGATAAAAAAAAATATTAATTATACATATACAGTATATATATATATAAATGAAATACGTAAATGTGTCACATATGTAACATTTAGACACTGATTTTTAATTGTTGAGACACTTTTCGTGGACTTTGGGCTTTTAGATTTGTCTTTTTGATTTGTTGGTCATTTATTCACTTCCTGTCATTGTTTGTTTTCCTGCTTTTTTGTGATTGTTCTCCCAAACTTGATGTGTTTCATTCGTGTCAAATCCCAATCCCTGCCTCTCTCATGTAGCTGTACTTCATCTCCCACTCTCTTTTGTCAGATCATCTGCTTTGCTTCACGTTTTTATCCGGCCTCGTGTTTCTGTCTTTTTTGATTTCCGTTCTTACCTCACCTGTAACTCTTTTCTGAGTAATTTTTTTCCCCCTTTATTGCCTTAAATTGCCACAGCAAACCTCCATTTAGGTCCTTGTTTCTGCTCATTTGTGTTTTTAAAAAAAATGGGTAGATATGTGAGTACACACAAATAAACGTGTTCAATCCAGAAGAATCAAAGAAGGCCAGGATTGCAGACACTTGGAATGTGAAGAGTCAGGCGTTAGTGTGTTTATGGGAATAGGGGAATACACATCCTTGTGGGTAAGTGGAGCCAGAGTGATCTTTAGTGTTGCTCTATCCATCTCTCTGACACTCAGCCCCATGACCGGCCATCTCAGGTGGGCTTAGCGTATTTATGGAAGCGTGAGGTTTGACCTTGTGGGGTCACTGAGTTAAACTCAGTCCTTCTGGTTCCACTGCACCTTCTTGGGGGGGGATCTGGCACCACCTTGAGTTGTATAAAATGACATGGGTTTATTTATTGCTGGTATAGAAGAGGAGAAGGTGTCCTCTTTCATTAGGAGCTTCCTCTATCATTGCTAATGATCTGTTAGGACCACAGGGAAAGGCACAAACTTCTGCAGGGGGGGAATGTGCCAGAAGAGGATTGAGAAGCACAACATTAGAACAATTTAGAATCAGAGCTGTAAAGCTTTATCAATATTAACTGTAAATTGTTATTTTTTTTCTTATTAATTTTGATTTTTTTAAAAATACATCTGCTTCTTCTAAGGCCCAAATCAAAAGTAATCTGAATTGCTAGATTCAAAAGATTAGTCATTTTCAGACGGTTCAGGAAAAACAAATGTGCTGTAGGGGACTGGGTCATGTTCAGTCTAATCTGGCTGATTTTACAACTTCCCTAAAACATACAGTAAATGTTTTGTTTTTCATGGTATCCTCCACACTAAGCAACCAGACAAATACAAGTTTATTCGGCTTAGTAACACCACTGATGTTCCCAGTGAAAATTGACTGCATATGAAATGAAAGGATAAGACTAAAATATGTTCTTCCAACAGATGGAAAGCATCGATATGGCACCTTATCACTTTTGTTGTGCTCTGTGTCCCCCTCCACACCTCCACATAATAAAAACAGTAGTAGATATGAACTCATCCGTATTCATTTTATGTTTGTTTACTACATCTGGCATAACCAAAGGAGAAGGGAGAAAGGGTGGGGGGCGGGTGGGGGGCGGGGGGGTTAGAATGCGTCAGATGTGTCAGCACCATGGAGAGAGACACTGGTTTGGAATTCTGCTGCACCACAGATGTGAGGAAAAGAGAGATAAACAAGCAGACCTTTTCAGCACCATGGAGAGAGACACAGTGCTGTTTCAATTCAGTGAGGTTTTAATGTGAGAGCGGTGGCGGTTTTTTAAGGCCAAAGGAGATGCTCTTACTTCACAGAGTCCTGGACTAATGGCATAGTTATCTCATCATTTTAAAATATTTCCAAATTAAAGAAGTAAATTTGGGCTTCATCACCCAGAATTAAAGTGTTTAATAACAGCAATAAAGTCAGGAAAGGAGTGACTACACACTTCTAGACTGGAACGTGTCACACAACACAAGAAATCGACAGAGAGAGAGAGAGAGAGATTTGTATTTTCATAACTTATATGTGTCTAATTTTATTGCTTGTTTTATATTCTATAATATTACTTTTTTTTGTCGACCTCTGACTCTTTTGCTCTTTTGCTGCTATATTAGGTGACTTTCCCCCGCTGTGGGATCAGTAAATTCAACTCTAATCAATCCAATCTAATCTGAAGTCAGGAAGTTCTTCCAGCTCCTGAGGCCACAGTGTCTGTGAGCAGTGAGTTAAACTTCCCTCAAACTACCAGGCAGAAGCTGCAACTGCTTAGCCATCAAAAGTTATGGGAAGGTAGCAGAGTGAGACCGTCATATACACAGCACTGACAACAAGTTATCCCAGCAGTGGAGGTGGCAGCAGCTCAAATAGAGATTTACTGCAGCGGCACAGAGCAAACTCCTCCATCTTTCCCTCTACTCCCCAGTATTTCCTCCGTCAAGCCCCCGTGTCCACGTTCCCTCAGAGAAGGACAAACACTGATGTGAGTTACAGCCTCAATCTACTGAGAACCACTCTGGTCAGTACAAACACCCACACACACACAGAGAGAGAGACATGCCAGGCCTCTTTCCCTTGACTCTTTGCCTGCAGCTTTATGTTCACCAGTGTTTTACCAGTGTCATATTAACATAAAAATGAAGGAGGCACACATCATGTACTGATCAACTCTCTAGCAGAAGCAGTGAATAAACTCAGTCTGATAGTAGTTACAATCACGGGATATAATATAAGGATCGACAGAAGATAAAAATACAGCACAACTGACCAAACTACTCATTATAAAGCGAAGACCATAGTTCATATTCAGTAAGTCCCTGTGATACCTGACACATTTGTCTATGTTCTGGTTGAAAATCGTCAATATTTGAACCTTCCATTTAAAGCACACCATTGTAAAATTCTGGAATAGGTTGAAAATTCTATGAATTATAACTTCAATGGTTAAAAATATGTGAAGGTCATGGAAGATTTGAGGGAAATTATTAGTAGAAGAAGCGAAAGGGATGCAAGTATAATGTCTTGAAGTTTGAAAGAAGTTTCTGTACTGAAGTATGTAACTAACAAAAAGATGAATATGTGTGTTTTTGAAGACATTTTCAATTCGTTTCAATCTGATAAAAAATGTGCATTGAGTTTAAAATTATTAAACATTCAAATTAGAAAAACACAAGCAATAATGTCCTTACTGAGCTGAAGTTTGAAGGTAAAGTACAGTATATGGAACTAGACCAAGGCCCAATAAGGGTGGAATAATGACAAAAAGTGATAATTAACAAAAAAATGGCCACTGTAGAACAGCTTATAATGGAATTGTATGCGGCTAAATATCAGAATGTGATCGCTGTACCATTTTAGAGGGAGTCAGTTTAAAAATAAGTACTTACCGAGAATGCCATAGTAAAAAGGGAACTGGGCAGGATCAGTCGAGTACTGGGGCAGTGCATAGAGACCACCAGGTAAGGAGTTCCACAACAAGTGGTTTCGTGTCACATGGGAGACCACGCGGTCCTGGATAATCTGCAAAAGAGGCGGAAAGATTAAAGGAGATGGAAGGAAGAAAGTGAACACACATTTCCCGAAAATTTTCCCACAGCCACCATGTCAGTACAAGTCTTTTCCTCCTTTATCATTTAAAAAAAGAAAAATACTTAACACTTTGTCACATGTTTGAGCAACGACTTCAGACTCTCAGGGGAGGAATTATCAGCAGGTGTTCTAAAGGTGTAGTGTCTTTATTGCACTCTTTATTATTTTAAGCTATTAAGCACGTTTTATCAAGTCATCTTATACGCAAAGACCTCAAAGGCTTGTCACTGACATTGCACAGATTAAGAAAAGGAACACTGAAAATTCTCCACATTCTTTGAATATCAGAAAACAAATTTTAAGTCTTGGATTACTTCATGCACTTAAAAGCTGCAATTAAATATAAATAATCATCTGTTATATCCAAATGATAGCAGTGTTTTGGTGTCAAACGTTACACAGTGGAGCTTTAAAGGTGACAACACAGGTGATTTACTGTGAGGTTAAGAAACATTAAGATAAACTGAGGCATTTTGGATACAATAGGCACAGAAAGTATGAAATAATGCACTTTCTGATTTCATTTTCTTTCCATCTGAGGCCAAGGCTGTTAATTGTTGGAGGAGAATTGACTTGGCATTTCATAGTCAACCATTAAAATACACACACACACACACACACACACACACACACACACACACACACAAATACAAGCACATCTCCTGACACCAACTGTCACACTCACAGTATGTGGGACCCTTCAGTTATCACTAACGCCTCATTTCACCCGTTTAGCCTGGTGGCATGCTGGCTCTGAGTTTTTTTAGCACATCTGGCCAACGGCGCACAGCTGTCTAATTTCATATCCTGCAAGCACTGAGCGTATGGCGGAGTCTTGCAGTTATTTTTTACGATTCAAAGACAACCTTTAAATGCACCAGCCTAGTAAAATCAAAAGAGTTCAATAGGTGCCATGTACTGTGTTTGAGTGAAAACCTCACCAACCTTTACATGCCCCCGGAATAAAATAAAGACGCATTTTTACTGTTATAAGGGGATAATATGTCCGTGTTGTTGAGGACAGTCTCCCTCAAGTGGCCAAGAAATAATTCAAGCTTCTTAATCAGAGTTTTTATTGATTTCAGTCAAATCTAATAAAAAAAAACATCTAAAACATCTAAAGTTGAAGCATCAATGACTCACAGCAGCTTCAGACCATCCAACCCTTTGAAGCATTTGAGAATGAGTTACATTAACTGTGGCTCCGGTGCGTCATCAGGCCATCAGTTAAAATATAAAGTTTCCAGTCTTTACTCCACATTTTCACATGTTCTCAGCCACTATTTTCTACATTTTCTACATTTGCCGTAACACACACACTAATCTTATAAAATGTCTTGAAGGACGTTGCTTGAAAACATCAATTGGACTCGAAAAGTTCCTCAAAATATAACCTTGGAAAAGATTTATTTTGACAGTTTAGCTTTGGAAGGTGAAGTGTCGCCAGCAGCAACATACAGTAAAGACTTGTAGCAGTTATAGCTCCCCTGACGAAACTGAAATTCAGAAATCCCATTAGGGCTTATTTGTTTTTTTTTTAATTATTATTACTCTTATTTTTGCAGGCTCACCTCCAGAGTAGTTGAGACGATTTTGGCTACAGAGGAGAAGTAGGCGTCCCAGAGGAACTGGGTCTGCTGGCGGAGAGCCAGGATCCTGTCACGGCCCACGGACCGAGTAATGGAGGGAACCTGGAGGAAGAAAAGCAAGAGGACAAGAAGGACAGCGAGGTAGATTAAGTTAGATTTTAAACAAGGAGGATGAGAAAGCGTGTGTGTGTGTGTGTGAAGGAAGGCAGACAGGTGAAGGAGGCGCAAGTAATTTTGTGGACGTGCCGAAAAAAAAAAAAAAGATTAGAAGGGAATTCTTTCATCCCTCAAGACTCATCAACCCCCACATCCTCTTCTGTCCATCAGCCAGCTTATCCCCGGGACAGAGCGGTAACTAAAGCAGCTGCTGTCCATCTTTTAATATTCTTTTCACACCTCGGATACCATTAAGTGCGTACAAGAGAGGGCCATTATGCCGGGTTCAAATTTATGAACGCCTCAGAGCGGTGGCTCCCAAAATGTTTTATGTGACTGGCACAGCACTATCAGATTTTTAAATGTTATTTAAAGCCGTGGAGTGAAACTTCTCAGTGTAAACGTATGTCCACGCTTGTCAGTACAGCAGCGTTTTTGTTTTCTTTTGCGTTAAACACGACAGAGGGAAGGCAGAGGCTTAAGCTGCTGCTCTAGTAAAGTGAGCTTTTCAACTTTAGGTTAAGGAGTTAACCCCGTTCCTCAGAAACATGAGTGAGATGAAATGTTAAAAGAGAACATTAGGTTAAGGAATTAACCTGGGTTCTCTGAAACATGTACTAAATATTGTACATTACGTTATGAGTCATTTTAATCTTTAATTATTTGGGGACAATGAGCCTCACACTGCTTGGACAAGAAGGTGATGCAAGAGTGGACTGAGAAAGCCAGTGGGTGAAATTTGATTGCAGTAGCTGGTGTTTGACCAGAGAGGGCAGTAGAGATGCCAATTATTAGAACATGTATAATTCCCATACTTATAATTAATTTAGACTAGTTTACTCCTCAAAAAAAAAACAGTTTAAGGGTTTTGTTACACTTTCAGGCATGACAGAAAGTAGAGACCAGCCAAAACGTCCCCACTGTCCAAAATGTCCCCACTGTCCAAAATGTCCCCACTGTCCAAAATGTCCCCACTTCATAAGTGTGATTTGAACCTGGGTCAACCAATAACATTACTAGATACACCTGAACAAAGTGGTTCAGGGCTTTAGTTACACTTTAGTTGCAGATTTCAGGCACTTTTGTGCCGGATTCAGATGCAGCTGCATCCATAAAACTGTTGACTCAAGCTTACGGTATATTAAATATCTGACCACTATCTGAAAAATACACACCAGATGGTTCATAAATTCCTCCGGGAATAAAAGGTGAACACAAAAATATGTAGTTCCTGTGGTAAAAAATTGGGTAACAAATCTATATGGAACTAAAAAAAAACAAAAAAACAAAAAACAGGTGTTTGAGAGCGGCTGTGTTTGATATATTATTTCTTTAAAATCAATTTTTGCACATTTGTCAACTTAATTGAACCAGATAAAGTCTCAGGGAGTGTGTGGTAACAAAGAGTGGGTCCGCTGTGTTGCAGCTGACGTCAGTGGGATCCGTCAACAGCGGAGGGGACTTTAATGGCTCAGCTCTCTGAGGTGGAATATAAACAACACCAATCAAATCAGCTCAATTCTCCTCCCCTCCATTGACTCTAATAGTGTTTATGTTTCTCAGCAGGGGCTGTGCGTGTGTGTGTGTGTGTGTGTCTTCTCTCCTCTACATATTAAACAGTCAGGTACTGCACTTCTCAGTGATGTAATTGAAAGTAATGAGATTCAAGGCTCTCAGCAGGCGTTGGCGCTCCGATGCCGTGTCGAACGGCGAGTCCCTGTTTGACGCTGTGTTTCTGAGACCAACGAATGACACTGAGGGGAAAAACACCCATTTAACTAAACCAAAACATTCTCTTCTTTGTTGTTAAGTTTTTATAATAACTGGGCTTTACATTAATGACATATTCAAAGAATATGAACCTGGTAGGCCTCTGACATCAACTGATTCGGGTCAGGTAGTCGAGCACAGAGTTTGAAGTGAGCATTTAGTGAATGTGAATATTTTTAAATCCAGGTTAAAAATATTTCCTTTCTCATATGAGGATTAGGTCCACATGTCCCACAGTCTACAAACATGCAGATTTGGGGATTAGGCCACTTGGACACTCTAAATTGCCTGTAGGTGTCAGTATAGCGTTTTGCCTCCTTGTCTCTCTATGTGTGTCCCTGTGATGGACTGTGATGGTGACCTGTTCAGGGCGTGACCTGCCCTTTGCCCTGTGTAAACTGGGATAAGGCACCAGCGCCCCCTGTTAATTTGATGTGGAGGAGAAAGTGGTAGAAGATGAGTGAGTGAGTCAAAATGTCAGAATTCTGATTAGGGTTAAGGTTGGGACTTCTTTAGAATTCTGAGATTAAAGTCCATATTCTGAGGAAAAAGCCCGAATTCTGAGATTAAAGTCAATATTCTGAGGAAAAAGCCCGAATTCTGAGCTTGCAGTCAGAATTCTGAGATTAACTTTATATTCAGAATATTGTCTTTTTATTTTGTTTTTAAAAATTATTACCATGGTCCTAATCCTCTTCCATACTTATAACTGAACTCTTTTAAACACTTAAATTTTGAATTATTCTCTTTTTTGTACTTATAAAGCACTCTTATTGTATGGTCCATTTCAGTCTCACTTTTTGTTTTGTTTCTCTCAATCTGTTTTTATGTACTCTGTTTCATTTTTATTACAATTGGATTTTGCTCAAATTGTGCATTTTAATGTTTCCAGTTACTGTTATTTTGTTTTTTTTTATACAAAGCACACCGAGTTTCCCCCGTGTATGAAATGTGCTACGGATATAAAACTGCCTTGCCTTGTCTCACAGACAGCAGCTGTCATTTCGATCAAATAACTGACTTGTGGTTTCTGGGTACTTTAATATTATTTGATGTCTTTTTGATGTGTTTAGGTGACAGTGCAATGACACTTTCTTTCCAGAAAGTCATCACTGATGCTTTTCTGTCTGAGCACAGCAGGAAACAAAGCGCAATTTCAGAATGTTGTGAAGAGGCGATGTGATTGCTGCCATCCACTTCTGTTACCGGTGGCGACTGATGTTGTTATTGTTACAGCACATGATGTTGACATAAAGTTAAGGTTAGCCATATAAGAAGTAATAATACATTGGTTGCAAAATGAATTATTTCTGTCATGCAGCTGAATAGTTTAAATGCATTAAGTGTCTGAGAGCAAACGTGTTTTTCATTTTTTTTTTCAGTTTTCATTTCATAATTAAGTAATTATCTATTTCTTCCTATTCTATTTGTGGCTTCTCTCTGTACACTTACTCCAATTGCACTATACACAAATATATTCAAGTTGTATGATTAGATTGTTTTATTTAGCATTTTTACTGATTAAACCGTCTTGAATAGTTTAGTAATTGTCAATTATGATGCCGATTTTCCTTCACTTGGTAAAAGAATGATTCATTCTGTTTTTCAGGGCTAAACTTTGGTGCTCCATTTGTTATATAGAGGCATCTGCAATGTCAAAGACAGAACGACAGTTACACAAGCATCTGGAAAACCACTTTCCTCACAATCCGACACTGAAACGTCAGGTCAGTGAGTGGCTGTTACATCACACCATGAGGTATTATGTTGCATTATAATTGCTTCACGTATATAATCAACAGTTAACACACATAAAAATTGTTTTTTTCTAGTTATTGCCAGGTGCTGACACACACGTTCTCCTATTTCTATCCATTTTAAGGGGCCGGCCACATACTTTTCTTTTATCGTATCAGGGTTTTTTGTAAACAGGTCCCAGATTCGGGAAAACCCAAAATGCCAGCCTTTGGTTTGAATGAAGACAGCAGATATGCTACTTAAGGAAAACTATGACGTCATAGTCCAACTTCTCCCTTGTGTGGAGATTGTTAGGCAGTGTTACCAACTACTGTCAATGAAAAGTGAAAAGATGTTGGATATTGCGTTAGTGTTACAGCGTAGCACATGTGCTACAGTATTTTGACACTTTATTTTTTACAGGACAGTGTTTCAGAGTGGAAGCCTCCTAAGACTTGCGTTGACCTCCATTCATTTGGACAGCCCTAATCCTAACCTGAACACAATTCAAATATTAGCCCTAATCCATCGAGACTACCAGTCTCACGTCTTCGGACACGTCATCCATTCATTTGGGGGTGGGGGGGGGGGGGGGGGGGGGGTGGGGGGGGGGGTAATGCATTCAAGCACAATTCAAGACTTTAGGTTAGAAAAAAGGTCAGAAATTAGGTTCTGCCTCATTCGGACCACGTTTTGGTCTCCATGGAGACCTAAAGAGGTAACAAATACACTCTCTCTCACACTCTCTCACACACACACACACACACACACACCCCTGTGTGCTGCTACAGTCCAGGTGGTGACATAGGTCATGCAGGTGCATGCATGGTAACACAGCGACTAATTAGAGGATGTAAATATCACACGCTCTGCCCGCTGCTGTAATTAAAGGGAACAGAAGGCGATTTAATCTTTAGAACAATCTGTCTCAGATAAAAATACTCCTTGCTGGAGGTGCAAGTGAGTCTGAATACCACAGCTCTCATGTCAGAATTAAACCGAAATAACAGCCACGGTACTGCGATTAAATCTCCCTCATCTGGCGAGATTCATGCTGGCAGGTCATAATTTTGAGTTTGGCCGTTTTTTTTTTTTTCTCGAAAAAATATTAAAATAATAAATAAATAATAACGAGAATTGTTTGCTCATTTTTGGTCAAGCGAAAGAGTTTGCCACAGCAAAAACAGTCGAGATGACGACGCAGAGAGTCTGCAATCATAGAATGCGTCGCTCAGTACGTGTACGTTAAAAAAACAAGCTAATTATTGTTGAGTCCGCCTCAACCCGGACTTTTAGAACACAATAAGTTATTGAAATTGTAGGATTTCGCTGAATCAGACTAACAAATTCAGAAAACCCGATTGGGAATTGAATATATTCAGTTGTACCAGAGTCGGACTTGAACGAGCCTGGGTTTGCTTGAAGACATCAATATGGATGGAAGGAAGAGTAAGACGTGGTGCGCGGCATGCTAACAACTTGCTGTTAGCTAAACCAGAAACAAACTGAGAGGAGGCATATCACCACCTAGCCGCGCGGAGGGCAAACACACTTTGTTAAATAAGTTGAGCTACAACTTATTAAATATATACTTAACATATTTAAGTTTGGAGTTCATAAAAAGTGCATATTCGTTTATAAGTACGTTAAGTGAAGGGTCTTTCTTTACACTGGCTGCCATTTTGTCAATCGTGATTCTACGGTAGCCTGAACAGACAAACCAATCATTTTGCATTTATAAGTGGATTCTTTCTAAGCAAACATAGAGGAGTGACATCCTCTGGTACATGAAGGCCACCGTAGTTCACTGATGCCCTTGGAAAAGCCAGAGAGTCCTCTGTTAGTTGCAACTTACCCTCTCACCTTTAAAGGTCAGGTCTGCTCCAGTGTAATTAATAGCCATCCTTGATTTAGAGCCACAGATCTGTGTTTGTTATTGCCCTGGGGAGGATTTGGGACAATTATATTATTGAGAGGATGTTGACGCTTCGACACCTCGACACTGGCTCATGTCCCCGCTGAAATGACACTTTTATATTTTACATTTTTTGACACTTTGCGCTGCAGAGTGTGAGAAACAGGAGAGCAGAGTTAAGGGAAGTGGTGAGCAAACAATGTCTCCTAATGTTTTTCACTTCTGTGTTATGAGTGTCTTGCAGTACCACTACTGGAGTGTTTTATTAGTTAAAAATCAGTTCAAATACTGTAGGATAACCCCTGGAGCTAACCAGCTAATAATTTCATCTCTGACCCTGATCATGTCCTGAACAGTGAATATAAACTGTTGGCTCCACGATTTCATAGAATCAGACTGAAGAACTCTTTTGTGCATTAGTCAATCCTAAAATGAAACATGGAGCTTAATCCCAGATGAAGCACATTGTGAACTTAAACGATTGTGATGTTTACTTTTCTGCCTTGCTTTTGTTATAGTTAGGGTTAGTGCAGGTAGAACTGCAGACTTATTGTCTCGTAATAAAGTATTATCAACTGATAGGTAATAGTGTCTGACACAGCACAGATCACCAACAAATGCCATAACGAAGAGGAAAATAACACAGTAAACAGGAGGCATAAAATGGAGGAAATCCAGTAAAAAGTGATTTTCTTTCTGGGAATGAGGACGCTTATAAAAAGAAGACGAGCTTTGTTTGAGAGCAGACTCAAACAATGTTACACATAAATGACAGTTCTCTGTAAATCAAAGGACTGGATTATAGAGTGTCGTTCCATTTGTGCACCAATGGAAAGGTGCCGGAAACTGGGACGGTGCACATCAGTTACTTTAGTAAGTTATTTCCCAACGTTCTGACAAGGGGAAAAATAATGACGTGTGGAACGTACCATGTGGGGACATAGTGAAATGTTTCCATTAAATCCACTGCAGCACCAGCTGCTTCCAGCCAGTTTAAACAAGCTTTTTGAGCTTTAGAGGAGCCAGTAGCATCAGCGCAGCATGGCCAGCGTAGCTGTTATTATTTTTCACGAGTACGTTTTCACCTGCAGCAGCAGCCTCTCGTCCCCAATGATGGCAGCTTTCCTCCAGTTGATGACTTCAGAGAATGGAAGCTCCCAGCCATTACTCAGAATAACTGGTATACAGGCCGCCTGTATGTGGAAACAAGGAAAATGAAACTTCAGGGCGGTGACAAGTTCTTCTTTTGGGCAGAATTTGATTTTTTTTTGTTACAAAAGATACAAACACAGCATAAAAAAATTCTTCAGGGAAAACAGATTTAATTTTTACCAACGTGCATCAATAATTTGAGGTATCTTCTGGTTCGATTTCCCTCAGTGTGTAAATTTAAACTCATTTTATAAATGGATATGAGGTGAGTGTGCACTCCACAGCACCATTAAACAGTTTAAAGGGAAAACACAGTTATCCAGATAAGTGATTTCATTCACTTCACGTGTTTTCAGTATCTTCACTAAGCCTCTGGTTTAGTTGGATTAAATTCTCAACTTAACCTCTTGTTATAATCACGGACGGAGGAGGAAAAATAAAGCTAGTTTCTACTACTTCTAAAGACAAGCCGCATATACTGTAGTCTGGTGGGCTAAATGAATTTAACTTTGGCCCCCAGGCCCCACTTTGAGCATTCCTGCCCTAGATTTGTTTTCTTGGTTTTTACATTGTTTTGTTTAGAAGGGAATAAACAAAATGTTGTGACAATTTATTTTTTGTGTTAATGTAAGGACAGGTACAATACAGCGGTCACATTATCCCCAAAATGTGAAATATAGGATGACTCAAGAAAAACAGTGAAAAAGGTAAAATGAGCTAAAAGTACAGTCTTAGGCCGCCATTAGATTTGTTGTTTTAGCAATGCTATAATGACCATACTGTACAATTATTTCTCAATCACTTTATTGGAACACATCGTGAAAATATGGAGGAAACACATATGTAGTTTTTCAACAAAAATGCTTCTATAATATCAAACATTTAGTGTGAGCGACATTTCCACTTGAACAATAACACAACCATGGCTCTTTAAAACCTGGAATGGAACCCTAATGTTATTGGTCAAACCTGTGTTTCTCCTACTATCTCATGCCAACAAATAGCTGCTGTGAAAAAGCCTGGTTTACTCCAGACATGTTGGAGCATTACATACACATGTTGCACAAGTTCAACTCACGGACAGGTTGATCATATAGTAGAAGACTGACTTTTAGTCACATCTTTTCAATCTGAACGCCGACGATCACAAAATTGACAGAAAAACCAGAAAGCTGCTGGTGGCCTAAGACTTCTGCACAGTTCTGTACATGCAGCAGTTTCTGGTGATTCATAAAGCAGCAATGGCTGTTGAGAAATACCGTCATACCTTAATCCATTGCATCTGTTTGTGTGCATTTAAATGTGTGTGTTTGCACACAACCCATAAAATGTATTATTTTCTGTTTTATTGCAATATTATTACATTTCTCTCCAGGACCAGGATCAGAGTCTGAGTGCAGGATGTTAAACAGGTCCCACATTAGTAACATAATCTGTGTCATCAGCTGATCAGTGATGGGTGTGTGTGTGTGTGTGTGTGTGTGTGTGTGTGTGTGTGTGTGTGTGTGTGTGTGTGTGTGTGTGTTGGGGGGGTGTGGATTCAGTACGTCTGGTATTTTCATTTAAAGTTCAAGTTCGACTGGATTCTCAATCAGGTGAAGCTGAGAGATTAAAGGAGACTCAGAAAATGCCCAGTCCATGATCTGTGATCTGTCGAAGCAAAATCTCACTGCTTTGATTAGTCTGGCTTTGTGAGATGACTTTATCTTTTCTCGTCTCTTTTTCCTTCTCTTTTTCATATGCGTCCTCTTTATTTTTCTCTTCTCTTCCCTCAAATTTCATGATTACTTTGCATGAACAATCGATTCTTCTTTTCAAAAAACAAAACAAAAAAAGAAACAGGTTTAACTCCCATTTTACTTTTGCTTGTCATTCTTTCCTTGTGCAGCTTTCCACATGTTACCAGTACCTACTTATTCATTACTATTAAAAGATCCTTATGTGACAGCAATACAAATTGGTGAAGCTTCTGTCTTTAATTTACAAATCTGGCATTTTTATGCCATTTCTTGGCTCAGACTTGGCAATTTCATACTTGGCAAAACTGGAATGTGACTTACAGCTATTTTAATACATATATATGTATATGTATTGAAATAGGAATACGACAATGAGTGTTAAGCAAACCAATTAATTGCCTAGTAATTTGATAATGAAGATTAGGGCCACACAACTTTTTAAACTTTAATCTCAGATATTTGACATTAATCCCATAACAAAACAGAATTCTGATTTAAATCTCAGAATTCTAAGAAAAAAAAGATAAATCTCAGTCTAATCTAATCTGCGTGTTCATGTGTGTGTAAAACGTACAAACCTTGTTTTTGTGGGGACATTTTGTCTGGTCCCCACGAGGTTAAAGGGCTTTTTAAGTGTTAAAACCTGGTTTTAGGGTTAGGGTAAGAATTAGGGTCAGGATAAGGGTTTAGGGTTTAGCTGTGATAGTTAAGGTTAGGTTAAGGGTTATGGAATGTATATCATGGAGATGTTCTGGTAAATTAAAGTGTCCGATTTCAACTTTCTCTTAATCTTTCGGTGTCTTTCGTCTTCTGTGACAGTTACTTCAATACCTTTCAATTTTTAAAGTTTGGCAAAAACACCATTTTCTGACATTTATTTCATGGGCAAAAACAACTAATCAAGAAACCAAACAACAGCTAAAAACAATCACGAGTTGCAGTCAGCTTCATTAAACATTTAAACAGTGAAAAATTATGAAGTATCAAGGGAGACCGACATATAAAATATAAAATACAAGGCACTATGTGTAAAATACTTGTAGCAACTGTTGTTGGTGAGTCCAGATGGTGGAAGTATTTCAGAACAAGTCTCAGCAGTACGAACGAGGAGAAGGAAACCAACAGCCGACGGCAGACACGGGCCAGAGCGAGACACTTGGTGTCAAAACAACAGACAGACACATGGAAACGAGGTGCTAATGAAAGGCGAACACATCTGTGGTCTGAGGACGCACGTCAGCGCCTCGGCTTCCTGTGGTGAATCTGCAGGAAAAACTGTTCTCCTTTGTTTTTTTGTGTCTCTTGTGATGAGATGACACATTGTCAATAGTAATAAGATCAGCTGTCGGCAAGAAGAGCTGCGCGATTTCTTTGCGGTTCCACAGGCTGTCTCAGAACATTTCAGTGAACCTATCACGACCCTGAACTTTGACCTTTTAGGTCATGTTTGTCCTTTCATTATCCTGATTTAGTTGAGTTTTGCTTTTGTCCTGCAGTTATTGGTTTCATTCAGTTTTCTGTTTTATTTTGTACTTCTTCCTCGTGTGTGGATTTCATTAAATTGTTAACTTCCTGTTTCCTGTTCTGTTTGCCCTCCTCACCCTGATGTGAATGATTCACCTGAGTCTTATGGGTTTCACCTGTGTTCAATTATCTCTGCCTCCCTCGTGTTTTTAGTCTCTGTGCTCTGCAGTGTATTTAGTGAAACATCCCATTTACTTCCATGTTTTCTGGTCACTGTTCTGTTTTATCTTCTCCGTGTTCTTTCCGTTGTTTTCACCACTTCTGTTCAGTTTCATTTTTATTAAAATACTCCTTTTGTGTCCCTTCTTTGGGTTTGATTCTTTTTTTTTGTTTGTTTTGCTATCATTACAGACTCCACATCCAGCTACTGACAATGTCTTTGAACAGCAGACTCATTTTTATGGGCAGTTAATTTGTAAAATGATTATATATACTTAAAACCTCTATCCAGTCAATAAAAGTGACAGAATTTCACAGGACAAAATTGCAGCTTTCACTTTTTCTGGCCACGTTTTGCTTCTGACAGCTACACATCAACCCAATTAAAAACTTGACATAAAAAATTGTCTTCAAAAATCTAATGGGAAGTTTAGGTTTCTGAATCAAATGGACTTTCTTCTCTTCCTCAGTGTTGACTTGCTGCCAGGTTTTTCTTGGGTTGAGTAAAATGATCATTTGCAAAACACTGACTTTGCCAGTTTTTTTTTTTTTTTCCCCACAGAATCACTTTTTCTGTTCCCTCATTTTTTTTCATTTTTCATTTATTAATTTTGCATAATCATGTTGCACTAACATTTGGAGGACACAACTTCTTTGATAAATAATAACTTAAAGCTGGGGTAGACAACATATTTTTTACCATTACTGATCGGGTAGTTTGATAATGCAAAGTAATTAAGCGATAAAAGGGAGAATTCAATTTCTGCACCTCTTCTATAGAGAGAGAGAGAGACTGTGCCTGTCAGCTGTTTTACTAAAAAGCTGTACTAGTAATGATAACAATTGCCTACAAAAAGGAAGAGAAAATTGGCCGAAAAGACAGCGGGAAAGCAAATAAATGCAATAAAACACGTCAGTATAGATAGAGCGTGTGCTTTCGTGGTGAAAGAGATGAGACTCAGCAGTGATCCTGCCAACTATACAGCTCTAAACCTCCTGAGAAGTGTGTCTAGGAAAAGAGAACGCTAACTGATGCAGAAACCCGCAGGGCCACCGTACCTGCAAAGCCTCCAGGAAGCGGAAGGAACCCAGACGTCGGCCTCGAGGAACCAGGCAGAAACTGGAGTTATGGAGCAGCCCCTGATAGTCAAACCTGCAGAAACACGGAATGAAAAAACAAAATTACAAAGTAGAAGAATACCTAAGTGAGTAAAATAACAGTCACAAACTGTACTGACAATAAAAGATTTCAGATGAAGACAAGAAGACGGAGACAAAAATAGAGAGGTGACAGTAATTAAACGTAAGGGTTGAAGTGAAAAACGACCATCAGAGCCTGAATCTTGCCACTTTATTATTATCCCCTTGGTTTCCATACGTCGTTAAAAAAAACAGCTTAAACTCCTTAAAGGCAAAAAGCACAGACTTTGTCGAGGTCGTCGTGTCAGTCAGTAAATGAGGTCGCCTGCAGAGGGCAGCGCGTCCGCTCCTGCACGTCAAAAGAAACACGGCGGATAAATAGCCAAAAGTCCACAGCTGTTGTGTATAATCAAACAGCAGTGCCTTTTAACACGTTTGTCAGCTGGTGCGAGGAGACAGGTTTACCTTCAGAGAAGGTTTCAAACAGCTGTGTTGGAAAGAAAGCTGAGAACACAGCGTATGTTTAAGCCTTTCCTAATATTTTGCTGACAATAATTGACACGTTCTTTGAGTTAGTTAGTAACTCCTGCAGGTCAGAGTGAGTGATGCTGTAATGACAGCAGCAGCTGGAAGGAAAACAGTACCTACAGTTTGTAATTAGCTTTGATTTACACATAAAATCATTATTTAAGTTGAAACTATTCTGATTATCTTCTGATCTTTCCCAGAGTTTTTAAACACTTCTCTGCATGTGTGTGTGTGTGTATATTTGTGGGGACCAAAAAAAATGTATAGTAAACCACAGGGAGTGAGGACATTTTGGGAAAAGTGAGGACATTCGGTCTGGTCCTCGCGACTTTAAAGGGCTTTTTTGAGGTGAAGGGTTTGGAAATGGAATGTCCTCAGTGAGAATGCTGTGTGAGAATGTGTGTGTGTGAGAGAATGAGTCCTTGTACTTGCTGCAGAGTGAGGACATTTTGTCAAAGTGAGGACATTTTGACTGGTCCTTACTTTTTTTTCACCCCTTAAAAGGGCTTTTTCAGGGTTAAGACCTGGTTTTAGGGTTGGGGTTAGGCATCTAGTTGTGATGGTTAAGGTTAGGGTAAGGGGCTGGAGAATGTATTATGTCTATGAGGGTCCCCACTATGATAGAAGCGTGTGTGTGTGTGCGTGTGCGTGTGTGTATACACATGGTCTAAGTTGGACAGGAGATTTTAGATTGAAGCCTAATCTGTTGGGATCAACTGTCAGACACCCGTGTGTGTGTGTGTGTGTGTTTGATAAGTCTTCATGATGAGAGAGTGTCTGGGATTTCACTTACTGTCACTGCAGATTGTATGTTTGTGTGTGTGTTCTTGTACTTGCTGCAGAGTGAGGACCAAAAATCATAAAAACACCTACAAAGTGAGGACATTTTGGCTGGGCCTCACTGTTTTTCACCCCTTAAAAGGGCTTTTTCAGGGTAAAGACCTGGTTTTAGGGTTAGGGTTAGAATTGGGTTTAAGTTAGGGTTCTAGTTGTGATGGTTAAGGTTAGGGTAAGGGGCTAGAGAATGCATTATGTCTATGAGGGTCCTCACTCTGATAGAAGAGCAAACGTGTGTGTGTGTGTGTGAAAGAGAAAGAAATCAAAATGTCAGGTGTCCAGTTTTCCTTCTCAAAGACAAGGTCATTGTGAGCTCCACAGACACACAGACAGACACACAGACAGACAGACAGACAGAAAGACAGACTGACGGCTTGTCACGAAAGATGGTTATTTCAGGGTAACAAGTTCAAAGGGCAGTATAGAGATTGAATATAAATTTTCACTCCCCCCCCCCAATTTTTCCATTTATTTTTTTGTATATAATATACAAAAAAAATAAATGTTTTTTGTATGACTTGTAGAAATGTATGCGTCTAAATGAATTTCAGAGATGATCCATATTTTCCTTATTTTAATCAGTTCAGCAATTCTATGAAGCAACGCGCAGGACGCAACTCATTCTGACCCACTCACACGCACACACACATTCACATAAAAATTCAATCAAATACTGCTCAATAATAAAAAAAATAATAATAATCATGTAGTCTATGCATTTACATGAACATTTTCTTGTTAATATCCAGTAAAAGACATAGTTTAGATACTGGGATCACTTTATTGTCACCAGACAAAGGAAAAACCTCTGTGGTCAGAGCAACAGAAGCGGTCTGTTGACCCACACTGTCACTGTTTGCTCTTTGCCTACGTTACTTTAACGTTCACTCAACCCACTCCACTGGGTCAGGGACTGGTCGCTGCTCCTGCTCATGACTCTGTGACGGAGGGTTGAAATCGAGAACAGCCCCTTTCTCCTCTTCCTCCTCTTCCTCCTCCTCTGGCCTCGACCGCAGTCCCAAGAGAGACTCGGGACATTTTAACGGAAGCCGGTTAGGACAGTTAGGAAAAAGAAGCTGGTTCGCCACCATTACGTTACCCTAGAGAAGCAACATAAAATAATATTGTTGACCCACTTGAATTTAAAGGGATGTGGACAGTCTGCCGGCCACTGATTGGTCAGAGAGCGTCGTCACTGCAAGAGTCGTGAGCGCGACGTCCGACGCAAGAATCAAAGCGAACAATGCCGAACTGGAGATCAGTTAAAAATCTTGAAAACATGCGTTAATCTCAAACATTTAGCAAGGACATTTGTAAAATCTCCATATTTAACAGAGGAGTCTGGTGCATTTAGCAGATGGTGAGCCCAATCACAACCCGTTCAGCCGTATTTCAGTTCAGCGACTGTGTCAGACGGAGTCTGTGCTCCGGTCAGGCAGGAAGTACTGAACCATTCAGTGAACTCATCTTCTTAATCCACTGATTCTAATGATTCTGCACAAAGAAAACAACTGCTTTGACCGTCACTAATTTGTGTTTGTGTCACGTGTAAAATGATGTCACGGCACGACGACTCCGCCCACGTCGAGCAGGAACTATAGTAATGGAAAACGACACGCTTAATACCAAACCGAGTAGAGCCGAGTAGTGCTGTAACCTGAGAGTGGAAACATGCCATAAGATGGCGTCTTCCATAAAGCAAGACCCTTCTCTAAGTACATACTATAAAACTCTTACTGTTATACTACAAACAAATCCAAAAAGTTTTATTTTACAGCCATTATAAACTCATTCAAACAAAATTATGGTTAGTATATCTTATTTTGGCCAATAAAACTAAAACCAGGGAGTCTCAATTCTGGTTATTTTTAAATGTTTCCCTGCTCCAACAAACCTGATTCAAACGGTCAGCTCATCGGCAAGCGGCGCAGGAGCCTGATAATGACCCATTCATTTGAATTTTCAATCTACAAAACCCACATTTTACATTGTACCTTTAAAGAAACTTAACTTAGCAAATAGTGGTTTAAAAAAAGAGGCAAAGATTAAACAAGGAACACTGGGTAATTTAGAATTCTTGCTGTCTGGCTGATCCTCTCACAGCACCTTCTCTCAACTCATTAATCCATCATCGTGCTCCACCTCACACACCTGCTTCAACATTCACAGCAAAGCAAATGGAAGGAGTTTCACTGCGCCACTCCTACACTTCTGAGAGCGAGGGCTTATGTGCTCATTCAGCTGCCGTTTGTTTAAGCACATGGCTGAGTTTAATTTTTTTTATTTTTAACGTCCACTTCCCGTATGTTCTTCGTTCTGAGTTGTGCTGCATGTGAGGGAAATGAGTGAGTTTTTGTACAGTTTGTGTTTATTGGCAGTGTAATCAGAAATGTCCCACCACACACAGTATATCCTTTGCACGTGAGTGAGATGCACACAGTGAAAAAAAAGAAAATGGTCGACAAACGTGAAAGAATTAGTCAAAAAACACTCAAATTAATGAAGTTTGTTCAAACTTGCAATTAGCCAGTTAGAAAATAAAATGTGTCGGAATAACTCGCTTAATTTAGTTTAGGTTGTGATTTCATTTTTTTGTATAAATTACAATTGAATAAAAAATGTAAAATTGAGTTTAAAATTTTAAAAATTTAAATGTGCACATTTTGGTGTTACCAATTGTAGTGGCATAGGTTGTGAGTACATTTTTATTTTAAATTACAGTAAAATAATAAAATGGCATTTAAAAATCCATTCATTCATTTCGGACCACTTTATTCACTGAGAATAAAGTGGTCACTGAAAAATGTCTGTGAAAATAATGTTCATATAAAACATTTTGTGAAAAAAAAACAAAAAAAAAACTACTGTCTGGGTGTAAAAGTATTTGACTTTTGTGTTTTCTCTCCGTATGTCTATGAGGAAGACAGTGACACGGGCAAAAGAAAAGGAAGAAATGTTTGATCCCTCGTAAGAAGGAATGGAAAAATCAATATGTGCCACAAAGAATCACTCAGAACATTTTAGCTGAAAAACAAAAAAATAAATAAAGCATTGTTCACAATAAAGTAAAAGGGCTCCTCGTGGCAGATGACACCAAATAGTTTCAGGGACGGCGGATCAATGGGAGGCCACGCAGAGTTGAACCCTGAGGTGGGTTTTATTTCTCAAGAAAAGTCAGGATCCTCAAAACAAAATTCTACACAAAAGAGGTGAGCTCTTCACAACTGCGGGACAAATTCCTGGTAATAACATGATAGATAGTAGCACCTGTCGATATTGTTGTTCTAATGTGTGAATCGAAACGGGTTCTGCACATAAGTGACACCTATAATTATACTGTTTGACCACAGTACAGACATAAATGCAACAAAGCTCCACCGAAGATAAAAGAGTGTCATTGTAAAAGAGTGAACATATATATATATACAACCACTGTTATACAGATGTAAATATGAGCACAAACAAAACGTATATGTATATTCACAAAAGAGCGTGACGATAGACGTAAGTTAAATCATTTAATGTGTTACTCAAAACATTACACAACTTAAAGGCACTTACGTTGACCAAAATCATTATTTGAATTTGAGGAAGTTAAATTACATAGGGAAAGGTCAAAGGTCAAAGGCAAGTTTGGATATTTGACTGTTGCTCCACTGCTGTGTAACATGTAAACTGTAATTTTTATTATTATTATTATTATTATTTGTTTGTTTGTTTTATGTTTCAAGGTTCACTGGTGACATTTGCATTTATATGTTTTTGAAACCTTATATATGCTTCCTTTAGGAAACATTATTAGAAAGCACAACATACACTTTCATTGTTATGCAGATGATACACAACTTTATTTATCAATGAGGCCGGAAGAAATAAATCAGGTTGTTCAACTCCAGGAATGTCTTAAAGACATTAAGTCCTGGATGACCTGTAACTTCCTACTTCTAAACTCAGACAAAACTGAGGTTATCATACT